>JZKD02S2092511.1:86039-103695 GCA_000966675.3 Picea glauca | reverse complement strand
GGGGGTGAATCAGTTGTTACTGAGCTTAAACAATTATGCCCATTTTAAACTCTTTACAGAACACTCAATGATGATCACAATAATGCAAGGAAGTAAGCAATAGAATATTCAACATCAATCACGGACATGAAATATACAGAGACAAATATTCCTGAGGAAACCCATAAAGGGAGAAAACCTCTTCTTCTTGATATGATAAGTAGTATTTATCTTATGTACATTATCATTCTTATGAGCACCAACTCCTTTCGATGCTACTACCTCTTTTTTACAAGAAGCAACTTGCTGAGAGAACCAACTCTCTGGTTTCTCTAGCACCCACTAGAAGGAAGCACCAACTCCCTGAGTGTTCCAGCACCAACTGGATGGAAGCATCAACTTCTAGTTACACAGGCACCAACTTGTATAATAGAGAACAATATTTCTCCCTTGCACCACCCTACCACCCTCGTTTTTCTAGTTGCAAACAGATGGAAGCTACAACTCCCTGTGTTCAAGCACCCACTTGAAACTCTGAGGACAACAGTCCTCCCTAGCACCACCCTAAGATATAGATCTTTGTTACTGAAATTTATTACAATGATACAGTATTTATCAATGACTTACCAGTCTCATCATTGTTCTGCTACACTACTCTGCTCCGCCTGCATCAGTGTCTTCATGCTCACATCTTCTTGTGATTTATGTTCTTCTGCTTTGTCTCTGCATGCGCGCCTCGACTTTCTCTTCATCTCTTATACATGCATTTTGTTCTATGTCTTTCTTCTACGTTTTATGCTCTATGCACCATTTCCATTCTCTGTGCTATGCCTCTTCTGTGTGCTTCATCTCCTATGCACAGCCTGCTTCTTCACGCATGAATAAATATCAAAAGAAGCAACCATCTCTTCTTTGTTCTACGTATATTTGTCATTCCAAGTCCTCTAACAGATCATACACATAGCTCTTCATCCTCTCTGGCGATTATACTGATTGTGTTCTTCATCAGTGGTCGTTATCCTGAGATTTTGTGGCTTCTCTGGCAGTTATAGTCTTCGACACTTTTCCATCTGCCAATTGTCTCTATGATGAGTCTTCATTCCACTGGCAGTTACCTCGAGAATCTTCATATCCTTTGGCGATCACCCTGAAGCTCTTCGAATTCTCTGGCAGATACAATCACTATGTTCTAAAAGTTACAGAGAGAACCTCTGCGTGCTCATCCCTTTGGTGCCTTTTCCCTTCCTGAGAAAACTTCACAATGGGTGCTAGCTTTTCTGGCTAAGCCCCTTCCTTTCACATGACCATGAGTTGTGATCAGACGCCTATCCAAAAGGCGCTTAGTGACTTCACGTTTCAAATTTTCTATTGCGAGTCACCTTGATTCTCCCAAATCTTGAAATCCTGAGGTGGAGCCTAGCGACATGCTAGCTCCTCCCTTAACCTTCGCTAATGTGACCATGGGTGTGACCAAATGCCTATTCAAAGGGCGCTTCCCGATATCGGTCTAGTGAGCGCTAGCTCTATTTCTCAATATGATCTTGGGAGATGATCTCAAGTGACCACACGATTGCAGGCGCATCCAAAGGAAATTTGAGGCCAACCCATTTTTTGCCCTGCAATTCACCATAGAGATCCACGTGTCCTTTCTCCAAAACTGTGGTTTTGATTGTGGCCCACCTTCAACATTTTAAAGTTCGCGCACCTTTAATCCCCGCAACGCGATGGGACCATCGATCTCACGATCTTGACGATGTTTCTGAACTAATGGATCATATCTAACCTTCTTAAATCAACGGGTGTGATTTACTTCATGATCCAGGCTCCGGGAGTTTCAACTCTCAAACCTTGCTCTCCTTCATATGTCAATATTTTAGAGTTGATGATCCACTAACACCTTTCCTTCTCAATCCACAACTAGATCAACAATCTTGTGTCCCCTTTCTTGATCAATGGTCGAGATCTCCTTCGAGTCTCCGGACTTCGGAGATTTCAAATATCAACTTTATCTCTATCACCTTTTTCCCAGAGCTGACAATCCATTAATGCGTGTCCCTTTCGGATCAAAAGTTGTGATCCTTTCATGTCTCCGGACTTCGGAATTCTCAAGTCTCAATTTTCACTGTAGTGTGATCAACGGTTGAGAATACTCCCGAAGTGATATTCAAATCAGATGACTTATGTCCACTTCGGGTCTTCGGGACTTCGCCCTTCGGATCTTCGGTACTTCTCCCTTCGGATCTTCGCAACCTTTCAAATTTCCCGAAGCATATTTCTCCGAAGTAGATCGGATGGTTGATCTATTGTTTGCACGATGAACGATTCTAGTTCACTTCAAAAATTTGGTGTTCGGAAATTTCAACCTCTACAGTCGTTCAACCTTCTGAAGTATCTTTTGCCAAAGTAGATTGAACGATCAGATTTTATTTGCACGATGAACAGTTCTCGTTCACTTCGGTACTTAGGCTATTTTACTTACGCTATCCTTCCACTATACTAGATCGATGGTCGAGAATGCTCCCGAAGTGATCTTCAGATCGGACGTCTCTTGTCCACTTCGGGACTTTGGGCATGCTAGTGGTAAAACTCCCAGAGTGACGTAAGTTTCTTACGTCACTTGTTGGCATGGGACGAGCCAATTTCCTCTTGACCTCGGTCGTGGTGCACACTTGCACTCTGTGTGAAAATCTGCGTTATTCCTCTTGAGCTTGATTTATTCTTCAAGCTCATGGATTCTAAGGAATCTTGAGCATGCTCCTTGTTGCCTTCATGATAACCTCTGGCTGTCTGGAAACTCCAACTCTCTACCCTATGCTCGTCCTCTTGATCTTGTAGACAACAATTTCTCATGGTCTCGTCATTCTCGATGCTATCATTGTTGCTTTCCTATTTTTTGTCATTGTTGCCAATATGCCATCGTCGTTGTTGTTCTTGCCATCAATGACAAACACACTCTGCCTGTGAACATGCCAACATGGTCATTGGACTGTGAAGCAAGCTTTCAACAACTAAAACATCTTTAAACTAATGCCCTTGTATTAAATATTGTAGATACTGACAAAGATTTCTTGGTCTGTACAAATGCTTACAAAGGACTTGGTGGAGTTATCATGCAAGAAGGGCATGTGATTAGTTTTGAGTTTAGGAAACTAAATGAGCATGAGTAGTGCTACGTTACTCGTGATTTGGAACTTGCATCTATTGTACACGCTTTGAAGATGTGGAGACATTACTTGCTTTGGAGAAGATTTGTCTTAATGGAAAATCACAATGGATTGAAGTATTTATTTGATCAACCACATTTAAATGCCAGACAAGCCTGGTGGATGGATCTCATCAATGAGTTTGATTTTGAAAGCAGACACATTAAAGGTAAAGAAAACCGAGTGGTGGATGCACTCATCAAGTATGCAAATAATACACCTAGCAACAAGTGTATGTGAATTTGATATAAAATAGAGAATCAGATTTTCCCTACGGAATGATGAATATTTCAAGTTGATAAGGGTAAGCCTAGATAAAGATCTAGTAGGGACAAAATGCAAAGGATATCAACTCACCGAAGAAGGATTGTTGATGTATGAAAACAAATTGTACATACCCAATTCAACCGAATTGAAGAAGCTCATAATGGATAAGTTCTGTAAGAGGCCTTATGTAGTTCACCCGGGTTATCAAAAAATGATAACAATAGTGAAGAAATTTTATTTCTGGCCAAGAATGAAAAGGGATATTGTATAATACATTGCCAAAATTCTAGAGTGCCAACAGGTGAAGGTTGAGCACAAACATCCAGCGGGATTGTTGCATCCAATACAAATTCCATAATGGAAGTGGGAAGTCATAATTGTGGTAGTGGATAAGTTTAATAAGGAAACTCACTTTATACTGATTAAATCCACTTACAAATTAATAGATGTTGCAAATATTTTCATGAATGAAATTTTTAGATTGCATAGCATGCCTCAGACAATAAAATCAAATCATGATGCCAATTTTACCTCAAACTTCTGGAAATCTTTTTTTGTAGGTTTTTGGATGCAGTTGGCTTTCGACACTTCCTGTCATCCTAAAATAGATGGACAAACATAGAGGGTGAACATAGTGCTGGAAGATATGTTAAGGTTGTATGTTATGTACCATCCCAAGAAGTGGGAATACTATTTACCCCTAGTAGATTTTTCTTATGATAATGGCTATCATGAGTCATTAAAATGAGCCCCTCTGAGGCTTTATATGTCATAAAATGTAATATTCTATTCAGTTGGAGTAATCTGGTGGACAGGATTACACTTCAGACAGATATGCTGAAGAATATGGAGCAAGAAATAATCAATATTAAGCATAGTTTGAAAGTGGCTTGAGATAGACAAAATAACTATGTTGATAGAAAGTGAACTCATAAGGAGTTCGAAGTAAGAGATGATGTCTACATTAGAGCTAAGCCTAAGAGAAGTTCCTTAAGAATGGGAACTTGTGCAATTTGGAACCTCGCCACCATGGACCATTCAAAGTCTTAGAAAGAGTGGGACCTGTGGCATATCGGCTTGCCTTGCCTCCTACTATCAAAGATCACAATGTATTTCATGTATCTTTGCTTAAGAAATATATTCATGACTCTAATCATATCATTGATTGGACTTTGAATCATGTGGAACCAAAAGGAGAATTCCAGCCCCAGCCTCAATGCATACTCGAGAAGAAGGAGACATTGCTCTAAAACCAAGCCATCGTGTAGGTCAATGTGAAATGGAAGCACTTTGGAGCAGATGAGGCCACATGGGAACTAGAGGATGCCATGAGAGAGGCATACCCATTTTTTTTTAATGTATAAAATTATTTTGTGATAGGTAAAAAACCGAGGATGGTGTTTCTTTCGGGGGGGAGAGGGGGGTAATGTAAAACCTTGTTTCCCCCAGGATTGTAATTAGGATTATGAATTAATATAGTTGTGAGACATGGAGTGGATATTTGAAACTTTACATGCGATGTAAATATGTTTTTACTTAATAAAGAAAGGCCAAATAGCTTACTAAGGTGTGGAGCACTAGTACGGACCATGATACCACAAGTCAAAAGTGGTGAGGGGATGTAAATATGTTTTTACTTAATAAAGAAAGGCCAAATAGTTGACTAAGGTGTGGAGCACTTTTACAGACCATGATACCACAAGTCAAAAGTGGTGAGGGGATTGGGAATTGCTTTGCTTACCCAAATAGTTAAACTTCACCTAGAAATCATTAGTGCTTAATTCATTTAAAGTAAATTACCTCCCTTTTTACATACTCCAAGAAGTCAGTTAATGAGAGAATCGGTGGTTGAGAAGTAATACTGGCCTTCATGAAGGTACATGGTGTTATCACTCCAAGAGTCACTCCCTGACTGTAAAGGGAACAAGCTTGGTAACATAGCAAAATGATTTGAATGAAGGAAGTGCAAGGTGGGTCAAACCAATTGACTATCAAAAACTCATTACTCCAAGACACATATGAACACACTCTAACAAATAAGGACTTCATTGTATTGATCAGATAACTTAAGGACTTGCAAATGGATGGAGAATTCTACGATACCAACAAAATCATATACACTAAAAGCACATATGAATGGTTAATTACAGTAGAAAGAGTATTTGTGATTCTTTGCCTATCAATGCTACGAAAGAAAGACTTATTTCAGTCAATGAATAAACATAAGAACATATGAACTGAACATTCACTCACAAACACAAAGAAAGATAGAAAGAAAGTAGAAATATTCTCAAATACAGTGAAATGATCTCATATTCAGATATGCATTCAAGGGTCTTAGTACAAAAAGCTTTGCTGGTCTTCAAAATCCACCTCTCAGTCTCAAAGATTGAACCCCCATAGCTCCTCCCTTTGGTGCTATTTATAGAGAGATTACATGCTCATCTAGATCCACAATAAATGGATCTTATAACCTCTTTGCCTCTATTTAGATATCCAAGTCAAATTCGAATTTATGAGGTGGATGGAAAATACAAACTGTCAAATTTCTGGAAAATGTTGCTCAAAGATTCACATATATCTCCCAAATCCAAACATATTTTGGAAAACTGAGCGAGGTTTTTTAAGAGGAGCTCGTGCTTGTGAAAAAAATATATCACTTTCCAAAAATACCTTTCCAGCTCATCAGAATATATCTCCAAAAAATATGACTAAAATAGGAAAATACAGATTTAAAAATCTAGTCATATCCCTACATTATAGGATTTGATCCCTAGAATGTTTCCATTGATGAAATGAAATGCCACCTACACCCATGGATGAGATTTGATGAGGTATTTTAAGAATAGTCATCATTTTCCCCTAAAAATACTCCAACCAAGTCGAATTTGGACTTTTGACCAAAATTTTTGAAAACTTCCATCTACAGGAAAATTTGCAACGCGCTTAGTGTAAAATCGTTGATTTGCGCTGCAAACTGTTGAATACTCTGTTTCGTTCCTTTTAAGCATAGATGCATGCTAGGAATTTTTTCAAAGGTTTAAAAGTGATTAAATAATATTTGATAATTATAGTAATGATATTCCAACTGAAAGAATCACCTTTTAGGCCACTTTGGTAAAGAAAACTTAAAAGCTTAATACAATTAAAGTTTGCCAAAATTGACTTCTTTTGCTTGAACTTTGTGAGTTGTTGATGTAGATGATAGTACACACTTGAAACATTACTCATGATTGATTGATAACCTTCTTTCATGCTTAAGATATTCATAAGGCAACAATTCATACATCCTAGCATGATAAACTTTAAGTAATCAAAACTAGTCTCGATTCCAACTCTATGAAGTTGGCATGATATATTTGCATGTTCTTGAAGGAGAGGTGAATATATTCAAGTTGTAATCCACATCTGGCCCATAAGAAAATCCATGGATTCTAAAAAAGGAAGTTTGGTTTGACCCAAACTTTTAATGCCAACACACAGGCAAGTTTGCAACGCGTAACACGGGAAAATGCAGCATTGTGTTGCAAACTTCCTATAGTGATTTGTTAGCTTAATGCTTCTTGATCCACCTTGGAAGAGTTTTGAAGGTTGGAGAGTGTGCCATGAGAACCATATCACATAATAAAACATCAAACACCCTGAAGAAACCTGAATCTCACCATCAAATCTTACTTATACCTCCTTTGCAAAATTTTAGGGTTCACCATTACGCATGAAGCTCGAGTGCATTGGAAAATCACAAATCCTCTTGAAAATGATACAAGCATTGTCAATGCTTTGGAAACCGTGATGAAAAACCATTCACTACATCTAAGCATGCTTTTGGCTAATTCTAAGTCTTCATTCAACATTCTGAGATTTGATTTGAAAAGGAGGTTTTGCTTATACATGTTTGTTAATTGCAACCCCTGAAGCTTCTTCTTTCTAATGCAACCCATTACTATCTGGTGATCATGGCTCAGACAGTTAAACTAGGTGTTTACAACGTACTGAATGGGAAAAACATTGTTGGTGCTACAAACTAACTGTCTCTTGGATTTAGGACTAAAAATTTTGAAAGCAAACAGAAATGAAACATTTCAGGAGCTAACATGTAGGAAAACGACTAGATCAGTTGAAGATTGTCAACCATAAGTACTTTAAAGTACCACCTCATTTTGGGGGGAAATTCTTAGAGGCTTCAGATGGAAGTGGAGAGGAAAACCGGGAGGGAGAGAAAATGTGTGCACGAAATGTACATGAGCAGAAGAGGGAAGAGAGTTCAAAGGAAAGAAAGAGATAGGGGAAAAGAGATTGTTGTTGGATTCGAGCAGAGAAACCCAGACCCGACTTGAGCATAGAGGATCGTGAATATAATGCTTGGTGGGCTAGGAATTGGTACTAAAAAGGGAAGTCACTTAGGGACTTCAGAGGTGGTGAAGGGACTACCTTGTGCAATTATAGAAAATTGAGAAAGCGTCTGAGAGATTTGTGGCAGACCTAGTCTTGCAGGGTTAAGGGATTCCTATTGTTTCCTTTAAGTGAAGGAGAGTGGCCTTCACGCCCAATTTAATATTTCCTGAGAAAAACTCGAGCTTCCCTGGTGGTATCATGACTTGGTATGGGTGTGGCCTTGTTATAGCGCAATTTGTAGGTTGGGAAAAGCTCGACCCAACTATAATTCAAGTACTCCAACTTGGGAATCTTACACCCAATGTCACCTCGATGTAGGTCTCGCACTTCAAGGGTGATTAGGTCACTCTAGGGAGGCGATCCCAGTGACCCTACGGGGAATGAGATGAGATGAAAGTGAAGACCCTAGAGGTAAAGCCTAAGTGGATTAAAACATGTGGAATGAAGTCTTAAGAAGGTCCAAGGGTTTCCAAGTATGTTGAGTAACCTGTAAATGGTGAAATACCTGCCCGAGACACAAGAAAACCCACTTTGCAATGATGTATGTTAGTTGGATCAGCAAGTCAATATTGATGTCCTTAATTTGCAGAAATATATGACAGTATATATCAGCAATATAATGGTACTATAAGTTGTTCAATAAATTCTAGAGATCAAGTGGAAAATACAAGAGAAAGACTAATTAATGACTAGCTAAACTCAAGATGAAAAACCAATATTCTAGCATAAAAAGATAAGGTTGTTGTAAACACTTGTCTGCAGCAAATTATATCAGACTTATGACTGTAACATTCAATGTATTACATCAAGAAAATCAGCCACTGAAATCCCCTCAAACTTTGACAAAAAGTGTGCTAGACCAAGGAGAATAAGTGTGCAAACTTTGAGCAAAATCCAATGGTTGATAAGAGAGTTATTCAAGCAAATGAGTTAGCGTTTTTTCAGCCTTAATGGCTGAAGATGTAATTTTATAACAGCAGAAAGAATTAGCCCCTTGATGGGGACACCTTATTGGTTGTGAGGTGCCCAAGGCACAAGGAATACGATCCACTTTGCAAGAAGTAAAAACGACCAAAAATCATGTTTCCCAATGCAATATTTTATTTCTCCAATGCAATAATAAATTACTAGTGCTCTTAATTATTGGGTTAATGGGGTCATGAAAATAAAGAGCTAGAGAAGCTAACTCCTTGGGGGTTTAATCCCTTTTACTTCCCAAGGAAATTTTCTCTAGCTAGGGTTTAAGCTAAGAGGGTGTATGCCCTTATACTTCCCACCTAGATCATGTTGATGTTTGGACAACATCAGGAATACATTCTCTTAGAATAATAATTAATAATATAATTATTGATTATTAAATATCATATATAATAAGTAAATGATAATAATAAATAGTTATTTATTATTCAAGGGACGCATCCTTTCATGGATGGTCACCATATGTTCCTTATATATGGAACACTCATTATTGTAATAATATATCGAATATCCATCATATCTCATATGAAGAAAAACCAACATGGTATCAGAGCAGGACTGGGCTAACTCCCTCACAGGAGGACCCAGGTAAATATGAAATAAGGGTACACACAGTATGTGTTAGTTTAAACTGTATCAGTTGCATTGTGTTAGTTTAAATTGTATCACTTGCATCTTTGAGCATACGAGACATATGATTTGTCCATATGTAACAACAAGTCGAAAGGTATTTGGTCTTGAGCATGGATAGAGATCTCTCGGTTCGCCATTTATGGTATAAGCGTTCAATATATTCGGTGCACCTCCAGTTTGAATTTCTTGATTAATAACATCTATGGGGTTTCTCTTCCACCATTATCCTAGTTGGATGAGAGTGTCCACGTAGGGTTGAGAGAAGGGATATGAACCACCATCTTTTGGATGGGTGATAATGGCTCCATAAACCCTCGAAGCCATGAGCTATGAGAATGCCACCACAGATTTCCCACGTGTTCAGCGATGACAAATCTATAAGTGTAACTTCCACCATCCTAAATGGGGCATTGTGTTACGTATCCTGGTCCATCAGCCCACGCTGTGCGAAATTGTCGAACTCCATGCTAGTGAAGGGTTGCATTATACAACGCTCGGTTATGGATTGTCACGATAATAGTATCTCCATTCTTCGCATGAATGGTTGGGCCCGGTAACTGCCCAGGGAAATGGAAAGGAAATGGGAGCCTGTGAGAGTTAGATTAAAAATTATTTTCCACAAAGATGGATTTAGAAACCATTAATATGGATGGATTCGGATAAAAACCATAAATCTAGATGGATTCAAAAACTTATAAACCAGTCCATTGCATTTATCGATTGATAAAATTGCATCTTCGTCGTACTGGAATCGCAATTTCAAATTTCCAGGGAAATATAAAGAAAAAGTGAAAACACCTGAGCATAAAGTATGTTGTTAAAATATTCAAGATTTTGAGTGTGATGATTGGACAGACAACGGGATAATATATGCATTTTTAAGCAATTTGTATTGTTTTTCACGTGGACGACATGCAAATGATGATGACGTTGGATGAGGTAGATCAATGTTTTTCATCATTTTTACCATTGTAAGGACGCAATAATATTCTTCCGATGAGAGACAGAGGGAAAACTACTTTAATTACTATATTTTTTTGTCCTCTGTCTACAAAGACGCAATGCTTCTAAAGTCATGGGTATAGCAAGGGTTGATGTTTATTGTTTTAACGACAAGAGTAATTTGGAGAGATTGAAGTATCAATTGAGTGCCAAATCAAACAATCATGTTATCTAAAGCTGCTTATCAACGTTAAGAGGGAGGTGTGGTGTTTTCTCTCCTCTAGTCGACTAACCCCTCTGGACAAGGGTTTCTCTAATTAGTCATGTGATGTGACTCGGGGAGTAATGCTCTATTGGGTACAAGTATTTCCTAAGCCATGTGAGGTGGCTAGGTGTGAATAAGACTTGAATCTTATCCTTGCCTATGCCATGTGAGGTGGCTAGGTGTGAAAGAGGTTTTGGTCATAGTCTTGCATATTCCATGCGAGGTGGCTAGGTGTGAGTAAGACTATTGGGAGAGGAGAAACATCACAACATGGTCATGGAGACTATGGAAGTTGTTGTGTACTATTGGACAACATTGTAGTAGTTGTGTGCTACTCGTTGATTGCGGCATAGTCATAAAGAATGTGGCAGATGATTTGAGTTATCGATGGCATGGTAGTAGCAGTATGCTACTAATTGATTGCAAAGTAATTAGTGGATTACTAGATGAAGGAACCAAGACATTGGTTTCACAAAGAAACCTCAATATTTCTTGGGGGACATTGGTTCCATGAGGGAACCTTGATGTATCCTAGAGATGTTTGAGGTGGGGATCAAGAGGGAGTACACCATTCCTCACAACCCTCAACAAAATGGGGTTGTAGAGAGGAAGAACATATCTATTGTTGAGATAGTCAAGGCGATGATTCATGATAAATATTTACCTATGTTTCTATGGGAAGAGGCACCCATGACTATAATGTATGTTCGGAACAAAATTCCTTGAGGAACATGAGTCCTAAAGAGGCCTTCACCGGAGTTAAGCTTGAGGTTGTACACTTTAGGATATTTGGGTGTTCAATATACATTTATGGGGTACAGTGAGTCTTCGAAGGAATATCGGATCTTTATCCTTGGTCAGAGACAGATTGAGTAAGAGACAGAAAGAGATGGTACCTTATGAGAGAGAAAGATACCTCAAAGATATTTGTGCTATGTCGTAGTTATGAGCCACATCATTGATTCTAAACCTTCCTATTATGAGGAGGCAACTAGTCATCCAGTATGGAGAGATGCCATGATGGAGGAGTATCAATCCATCATGAAGAATGATGTGTGGGATATTGTTCCGAGACCTGAGGGGAAGCTTGTAGTGCCTTCCAAATGGATGTACAAGATCAAACACATAGTTGACGGGAGCATCGAGAGGCACAAAATGAGATTTGTTTCTAGAGGATTCTCTCAAATGGAGGGAATATATTATGAGTAGACATTTTTTCTTGTTGCTCGATACACTTCTATCCGGATGATTATTTCCCTTGTAGCATCCATGGGTTGGAGAGTACATCATATGGATGTAAAGACAACCTTTCTCAATGGAGAGATTAAGGAAGAAGTATACATCGAGCAGCCATATGGTTTAGTGATACATGAGAAGGATTCTCATGTGTGCAGGTTGAAAATAGCCTTGTATGGAATCAAGCAACCACCTCGAGCTTGGTATGCAAGGATTGATGGACACCTGATGATTTTTGGGCTTCAACAAATTTTTTTTCGATCTAAGCATGTAGTACAATATTGTTAATGGTGAGTCCCTAATTTTGGTCCTCTACATTAATGATTTATTCTTCACCGATACAAAGAGCCTTATTGTTGAATGCAAGTATGCATTGGTCTCTAAGTTTGATATGAAGGACCTTGGTATAATGCACTACTTCTTGGGACTAGAAGTGTGGCAGAGAACTGATGAGATCTTCCTAAGTCAGGGGAAGTACACAGTTGAGAAATTGAAGAAGTTTGAGATATTGAACTTGAAGATCGTGGCTACACCAATGATGATGAATCTGAAGAAACTAAGTGTGTCTTCTTCCAATTCTGACGAAATTGATCCAACTCTGTATAGACAGTTGATTGGATAATTGATGTATCTAGTTAACACCAGACCAAATATTTGCTATGGAGTGAGTGCACTTAGCCAGTTTATAATTCAGTTGAGATAGACATGCTAGATTGATGCAAAGCATGTGTTGAGATACTTTTGAGGCACAGTTTGACATGGTCTGAGATATACTTCCAGTATTGATATGATATGGCAGGAATATATTGACTCTGATTGGGCAGGGAGCGCAGTGGACAGAAAGAGCACCTTCGGGTGTTGCTTCACTTTGGGATCTTCCATGGTTTCCTAGTGTAGCAGGAAATGAATTTTTGTGGCTTTGAGCACAACAGAAGCATAGTACATTGCATTAAGTATGACAGTCCATGAAGCAGTCTAGCTTCACAATCTCCTTGCATATTTATCCGAGCATGCACTGGATTCCACCATTATTCATTATGGTAACCAAAGTTGTGTGAAGACCTCTAATAATCCAGTGTTTCATGACAAATCAACCACATTGAGATCAAGTGCCATTACATCTGATACATGGTGCAGAGGAAGGAAGTATTGGTGCAGTACCTTCCTACAGATGAGAAGGTTGCTAATATTCTTACCAAACCAGGACAAAGTTCAAGTACTTCTGTGACAGACTTGGCGTGGCAAAGAATACCTCCCTCGTTGAGAGGGAGTGTTGATGTTTGCAACTTCCTGATACATTCTCCAGAACGTACTCCTCTGTGACTGATTTGAGTTGATCTGTGATGACACTTATCCGAGAAGGGATAAGTGGGTCACTTATCCAAGAAGGGAAAAGTGTGGTTGGGCTTATATCCCAATGTCCCTGGTGGAGAGCACATGCGGACACCTCCCATGTGGAGAGCACATGAGGACATGTCAAGGGAGTTGACCCTTGATGTCACACATTATGGGAGTTGACCTTGGTGTTTCTAGAGGGTGTAGACTCTAGAATTCCACATGGAGTGCCATGTGTGACAAACTTTCTCCAGATCATACTTCTCTGTGAATTGAGTTGAGTTGATCTGTGAGGACACTTATGTAATGTTCTTGACTTGACTAGTCTAGGAAACGTTGCTAATGTGTGTGTAGGATCAAAGTTTTACAGCATATAAATGATCATGCAAATAATAAACGTGACAAAGGACTGCAAAGTTTGTATTCTGATATCTCTGTGGATTACAAAATGGTCAAATGCGGTTGAATAAACTTACAATACTCGATTAGGTCAGCAGACAAAGGATATTAGCCAGAATACAAATAAGAAACTGCGGCTGAATAAAATAACAAGACTCAGCTAGATCAAAAGACAAAAGGATCTTAGCGTGAATACAAAAAAGTAACTAAAAGATAATACCCAGAGCTGATGAATCTGGACCCCGGATGGATACCCCTGGGGAATGCACCCCTCTTCTTCTGGAAAAATGTGTCTTAGTGATTCCACCATCAAAATTAGATGAGATATGTCTCAAAATGACCGCCTTGGTCTACTAGGAAATGGGTCGGAAGGTTTTCCCTGAATCTGTACTGATGCTCGCTCTGGAACCCCAAATGTGCTCACCAAAAGTGTCACACGTCCAAGTCTGGAAAATGCGTCCCAGTTGATTCCTCTGTCAGAATCTGATGAGGAACTAGGAAAAAGATGCACCTTTCCCTCCTCTCAAATGGGTCAGAGGGAAATCTCAGAATTCTCCCTAGATGGGATAAGTCAACTAAAACCCTCTCAGAAGTTGCGCCCTCACTCTGGATGAATGCACCCTTGTTGTTGGACACTGTATAACTATTTCTGAAGAATGATGGAAGACCTGAATGATCTTCCCGGTGACTAGGGTGTGTCTCTCAACATCGAAATCATCCAACTAGTGTCTTCCTCCTGGAATCCATTGAACTATCTCTCCTGAGATGTGCCTCTCTCCTTAATGACAAGTCATAATCTGCATAATGATGAATTAGGTCGTTGACCCTTCCTTTATAGCTTTCCAAAACCCTAAATCCCTGTTGAAACCCTAATTCATTATTGACTTCCAAAACCCTAAATCACTACTGAAACCCTAATTCACTATTGACTTCTTCCCTCCAAGTGAATTTTACTTTATTTTATTATTCCATGATTAAATCACTTAATTAATTAATTAATTAACCATTTTACCTCTAAAAAGTGATTTATCCATCCTTATGGCTTCTCTAGCCACTGAAATTCACTTCTCACCATCTTATCCTGTAGTGCTCTTCTTCCCGATTCCTATGAGCTATCACACTAAGAGGTTTCTCCAAGTAATATGCCCATTATGACCTTCTTAGTGAATTTAATTAAGATATGACCCATAATAACTCAAAATTAAGAAAATCGTCGGAATGCAACGAAACCAAAGACAAGTTGTGCGGAATGGATCATGATGATGAACAATGCAAGTCGGGCCCAAATAAACCCCTCAATATCTCTCGAACTCTCTATCACCCTATCTGGCTACTCAGGTAGGCATAACACTCTGAAATGTTGTAATGTTATAATGTCCCAAAATGGGGACATTACAGTCCTCCCTGCCGGAAGATTGCTTGTCCTCAAGCAATAACTGAATCCAACTACATATGATACTAGGGTCCCATATCCACCTGTGTGACACAAGGTAAACTCCCCTCAAGATGTGGTCTCTCCAAGTGCTCACCACGCATGACACCCACATGATCCTCATGAGTAGAATGATCAATGGCCAAACAATCTCAGTCAACTCCCCGAGCAACCACTCTACTCTAAAATAAACTCCATCAAATGTTGAACTACCAAGCATTCCAATCCCGAGATCCCATATCAAAATATGAACTACAATGCCTCGTGAGATATAATCCTGTAACATATCACTACCATGAGTCTCCTGCAAATAACAAACGGTCTCAAACCAAAATGAGCCTGTCCTACCAGACCATACCAAACCCAACACGGCCCCCACCGATTGAACATGTTGTTTCCATAGTGAGGTACTATAAGACCTCAACGAATCACCAACCAGTGATGTGCTCTCCCTAATACTGAAACTCAATGGAAAATCAAGGGGTTTCCCCTTGCAAAGGTCAACTCGTCTCCACCAGTCAATGAAATTCCCAACCTCGTAATCCCAGGGTCCCATGCTAGTCTCTGACAGGGACCATCATGTTGATGCTGCTCCACTCTGATCATGAATGTCTGATCAAAGTATCCATTCTGGATCCTCCACTCCTGGATCCTCATAAGATGAAATAAATTATTGACCAAATTGACTCCTAGATCCCATGTCAAATTTGGAAGTTCATCACTTCCAATCCCCACTAACTGTTGATGTGCCCTACCTGTAATTGTCGAAATCACTCCACCCTCATCCCAATGAGAGTCTGAATATGTAGCAACGTCTAAGATATCCTCTATCCCATGGCCTAGTAAACTCTCCATCATGCCCAAGGCCTCAACTATCTGCCCCTGGTGATCCACCCCTATCTTGATGTATGCAATCAAGACACTCTTGTTAGGTGGTCTCAGCCTACCAACTCTCCATGCCCCCTGCCACTGTCTAGCTCTCTCTATGTTGTTATCAATGATGAAAGTATCGGGAAATGCCATCATAAATATCTGCAACCAACTGTAGGACCGGAAAGTATCATATGCTTTGATCAATCCAAAGGTCTTAACCAAAAGGTCGTCCATCGGCACCCATGGTAAATAATCACCTGTACTCATCACTGAACACCAACCATCGGGTACAACAGTAGGTATCTCTACCAACTGTGGTTCAATCATTATCCATCCATAATCACTCATGCAACTGCTTCTACGGTGAAGGTGATCTCCCAGATCTGTATATTGCTTCAAGGGAGAGGAATCTCCATGCTCTACTGAGTACATATCCTCCCTATCATCTAGTGCGTCCCCCTAAATCCCACTGTACACCTTTGTATGTCTCTGTGAACTACCACTCATCATTGTGTGCCCCTGCATACTCATGTGGTCTCCTGTATACACCTGCAACATCATGGATCCTGGGTGTACTATGGGGTCATCTTCTACATGAAGGTCAACCAATCCTGGAACATAAATGGAAGTGTCCTCAAAACTGCCCCTAGCTCTGGAATCCCCATGTGTACATGTGTGCCCAGTTGTCTCACCACCCCTCGTGAAGGGTGGTCCCTATGACCTATGGATATCCTCATGTATATCTGGATCATATCTCTCCATACTCATCAGTGATCCTGGGTACTCCTCATGCTCCTCCCTCAATTCGTGCTCCACTGCTAAACCACCAACATCCTCTCACAATGTGGCTGACGGATATATCTGACTCTCTACTAAAATAGGTGTAGTGGATTTTTGTCTAGTTTCCTCAAGGAGATCCTCTGATATGGACTCTGATTCCTGAAGGGTTTTTTGTGTGCCTTCCAAGAATCTTTGTGTTCTCACCAACTCATGAGTGAGTCGGTCCACCTCAACCTCCTTCTCCCTCAATGCCCTGTGATACATCTTGCCAACCTCCAATAGGTAATCCCTATCCATCAACAACTGTTGGTAGTCGACCCTCATCACAATCACTCTCTCCCTAAGTGTATGGAAGTCATCAATGAAAATTCCCCCATCTAAACTATCTTGTGCCATCGAGGCCCTCAAACAATAACCTTCCACCAATGCATGTCTATCATCAATGCATTTAGTGGCTGCCATGATCATGTCCTCACTGACTCTCAACTGTCCTGTCAAGTGTCGTGACTCCTGGTCATAATCCTGCTGAGCTACTACCTCATGCCTCTCACTGCTAGTGTCAACAATGGAATCCCCAACAACGCACTCCTCAAAATATAAGGCACTCAACTACCCACTATCCCCTGTGCTATTAAGTCCTCCTGTATACCACTGCACGCCATCACCAACTGCGACCCCTATCTGAATCGCACCATATCCTATATGGGCAGTTGTATCTTCCTGTCTGAATCGCACCATATCCTATATGGGCAGTTGTATCTTCCTATGCACTCACCCTACTAATATCATATGTGCCTGGATCCCATACAGGTGTCCAAACATGCGCTATGGTCATCTCGACCAATAAGGAGTGCATCCTCATCACTGTAGATCGATCCTGGGAGTAAGTGTCCCAACAAGTTGTTGGTCTCCACAACCTGGTCCATCAATGGAATCTCC
>JZKD02S2092511.1:74987-85989 GCA_000966675.3 Picea glauca | reverse complement strand
GTGATTGAGAAGATGAAAAATGTGGCTCTCTCCTCATAGGAAACTCATCATCCTCCATACATGACTTCCTGGAAGCCATGTCTACACCCATAGGTAGGTCATCCAACCTCCTAATTGCACCATGTCTAAGTGCCAACACATATGAAGCCTCACAAGTGTCACCACTATGCTGAAGTATTAAATCCTCAACATTGCCTGATGAGGAAGATGAAGGACATGCACTATCATCATGTCCATCCAACTGTCCCTCAAATGCGCAAGAGTCATTAGTCGTTGTCTTGGTCATCTAGTTGAGCTTGTAGTACATGTATAGATTTTGTACCCCAGCTCTATCAGTGCATTTGGACGATCCGTCAAAAGAAGGTATGGTGAGTTTACCAACTTTCTGGATGAAATCTATGTTATGCCCCTGTTGTTGTTGTTGTCCTCCTCTCTGAGGTTCTCGGGTATGGTTTATGCCCCTAAGTCCACATTACTCGACCAATGTCATGTCATGATGGAAGTCACGACCCAACATTGCGTACTCCCTCTTGTACTTTGCAATGTCTTATGCTTGAGTGGGAAACTTCTGTGCTAATAGTTGTTGTGTTGCTGCTAGTGGTGCCCTCTAAAAACTAAGGAACCATGGTCTGGGAATCCTACTCGAAGATGTGTATGTGTGAATAGGTTTTTGGGATCTATTGCCTACCCCTGAGTTCCCCTGTGTTGCATGTGGGGCTTGTGTGCCTGGAATGTCCACCATGGCCAATCTCTCAGCCACCTGAGCCAATGATAGAGACATAGTCTGTTGAATAGCTAACATATCACTGATAACCTGCATGAAGGCTACCTCTGGTTCCATTGGGAGTTTACCAGTGCCCTTTGGCCTCTCATATCTGTCTCCCCACATCCTCTTTGCCTTCTAGGTCACTCGCTGAACTCATCAACTTTAGTCACAGGCTGGCAAGACTAAAGCTCTGATACCACTGTAATGTTCCTGACTTGGCTAGTCTAGGAAACGTTGCTAATGTGTGTGTAGGATCATAGGTTTACAGCATATAAATGATCATACAAATAATAAACATGACAAAGGACAACAAAGTTTGTATTATGATATCTTTGTGGATTACAAAATGGCTGAATGTGGCTGAATAAACTGACAATACTCGACTAGATCAACAGACAAAGGATCTTAGCCGAAATACAAATAAGCAACTGCAGCCAAATAAAATAACAACACTCGGTTAGATCAAAAGACAAAAGGATCTTAGTTGGAATACAAATAAGTAACTAAAAGATAATACCCAGAGCTGATGAATCTGGACCCCAAAGGGATACCCCTGGGGAATGCGCCCCTCTTCTTCTGTAAAAATGTGTCCTAGTGATTCCACCGTCAGAATCAAATGAGATGTGTCTCAAAACGACCGCCTTGGTCTACTGGGAAATGGGTCGGAAGGGTTTCTCTAAATCTGGTCTGATGCTCGCTCTGGAACCCCAAATGTGCCCGCCAAAAGTGTCGCACGTCCAAGTCTGGAAAATGCGTCCCAATTGATTCCTCCGTCGAAATCTGATGAGGAACCAGGAAAAATATGTGCCTTGCCCTCCTCTCAAATGGATCGGAGGGAAATATCAGAATTCTCCCTGAATGGGATAAGTCGACTAAAACCCTCTTAGAAGTTGCGCCCTCACTCTGGATGAATGCGCCCTTGCTGCTGGACACTGTATAATTGTTGTTAAAGAATGATGGAAGACCTGAATGATCTTCCTGGTGACTAGGGTGTGTCTCTCAACAACGATATCATCCAACT
This sequence comes from Picea glauca, assembly GCA_000966675.3. Classification (NCBI taxonomy): domain Eukaryota; kingdom Viridiplantae; phylum Streptophyta; class Pinopsida; order Pinales; family Pinaceae; genus Picea; species Picea glauca. Next base: position 84,202 of record JZKD02S2092511.1, on the reverse strand, counting down.
GGTGTCTTCCTCCGAGAATCCACTGAACTATCTCTCCTGAGATGCGCATCTCTCAATGACAAGTCATAATCTACATAATGATGAATTAGGTCGCTGACCCTTCCTTTATAGATTTCCAAAACCCTAAATCCCTACTGAAACCCTAATTCATTGTTGACTTCCAAAACCCTAAATAACTGTTGAAACCCTAATTCACTGTTGACTTCTTCCCTCCAAGTGACTTCTACTTTATTTTATTACTCCATGATTAAATCACTTAATTAATTAGCCATTTTACCTCTAAAAAGTGATTTATTCATCCTTATGGCTTCTCCAACCACTGAAAGTCACTTCTCACCATCTTATCTTGTAGTTCTCTTCTTCCCGATTCCGATGAGCTATCACACTAAGAGGTTTCTCCAAGTAATATGCCCATTATGACCTTCTTAGTGAATTTAATTAAGATATGACCCATAACAACTCAAAATTACGGAAATCGTCGGAATTCAATGAAACCAAAGCCAAGTTGTGCAGAATGGATCCTGATGATGAACAATGCAAGTCGGGCCCAAATAAACCCCTCAGTATCTCCTGAACTCTATGTCACCCCTATTTGGCTACTCGGGTAGGCATAACACTATGAAATGTTGTAATGTTATAATGTCCCAAAATGGGGACATTACAACTTATTCGAGAAGGGATAAGTGGAACACTTATTTTAGAAGGGATAAGTGCATTTCGGCTTATATCCCATCATTCCATGTGGAGAGAACATGAGGACATGTCAAGGGAGTTGACCCTTGACATCTCACACTAAGGGGAGTTGGCACTAAGTGTTCCTAGAGGGAGTAGCCTCTATAAGTCCACATGGGAGTGCCATGTGTGACAAACCTTTTGCTACTATGGTGGTGTGAACCACTGGTAGAGACTATGTGTCTCTCGCAAGTAGTTGTGCACTACTATGGAAAGATACCTCCCTAACTAAGAGGGAGTGTTGATGTTTCAGCATCGGTCATAACTTCTCCTAGATTGGGCTGCAGACCAAGGGAGATAGGATACATTTATCATAAAAGTGCACTTGTGGTAAATGGGCCCAGGCATAGTCCTTCCTTGATCATGACAAGTAATAATATGGACTTGAGGTGCTTGAAGTGCTTTCCACGTGTCAATTAGCATTAAGTCGGCATTCACTCATAGGTGTGTGCATGTGGTGGAAGATCCCAGTGTGGTCTTTGTCCTAGTCATGGTGATTTGAAAAGGAATGATAAAGAATCAAGATGTTATATGCTATTACATGCGGACCCAAAGTGAGCCTAATTTTAGAGAGACTTAATTGCCTCAAAGGGAGAGCCGCAGAAGGAGTTTCTCCTCAGTTCAGGTGGGAGAGATATGTCTCCCAAGACTGACAAACAAGTGTCATCAGTCTAGGGTGAAGTTTGTATACTTCAAAGACAAGCTTGGCATGTTGTAGAATGTCTCCCTCGTTGAGTCTAGGGAGTGTTGATGTTTGGACAACATCGGGAATACAATCTCTTAGAATAATAATTAATAATATAATTATTGATTATTAAATATCATATATAATAAGTAAATGATAATAATAAATACTTATTGATTATTCAAGGGACGCATCCTTTCATGGATGGTCACCATATCTTCCCTATATATGGAACACTCATTATTGTAATAATATATCGAATATCCATCATATCTCATATGAATAAAAACCAACAGATCCTAACACAATGACCTTGACTTGAAAAAAATGACAACATGAGAGTAAAAACCATACCAAGTCAAGGTAATCCACCACAATAGCAAGAGATAATCCTTCCTAAGCTAGCGCATCACTCCCATCATCCATAACATCAAGAGATAACCATAAGGAAGAGCCTAAAGAGACAATTTTTCCAAATATACATCGGCCAAGTCATCTTCAAGGCCTTTCAAGTTTGATCTACATCATCCTACATGTGGCCCCTTGTCATCCAACATGTGGGATTGCAGGCCCATGGAAGCCCAAGCTAGGCATGTTCTCCCAAAATTGTCCACCAACTAGGTCCTGCAAAGACAAATGAGAACACCCTCCAAGGATCTAGAATCATAACATCATGATAAGTGAATCCGATCAATAAATGAGCCACCTAACCATGTGTATCAAATATCACTATATCAAACAATTAATTTCTCAAAGACATTATGCGACTTGTCAAGCTTGAATATGACAGTGTTGATGAGGTGTCCTATTGGGTAGATCTTGCCCTAGGTAAAGGAGACTTTCCAAGAGATCCCTCTCTAAGCCATGTAAAGTGGATGAAGTGGTTGGCGTCAAGACTCAATGGGCATAGTGCTCATGACATAGAAGGGGTCATAGTGTCTCATTCATGGGTGCCTTTGTAGAGGTTGTGTTGTACCTTCATCCACAATGCACTTTTTGAAGCCCATTAATTGTCATTCTATTATTCTTTCATAATTTTAAGGAGAGGTTGAAGGTCACTGCCCTAGCGTGGTGACCAGATAATGGAAATTTAACCCACAAACATCTAGCGGAAATGAGAAGGTTGGCTCGTGATGAAACCCCATTTCTCTCAGCCATGCAACTGAGAGCCATTACCTTGGTTTGGTTACCAAATGATGGCAATGTCATACCACTATATATTCATGGACATGATAGGTCGGCTCATGATGAGACCTCATGTCCTTCAACTAATATTTTAAGCATTATTTATTATATGTGGGTCCCCTTTACTCAAAGATAAGTGTTTCACTGCTTTCTTTGGATCCCTGGGTGAAGCATCTGGAACGTTCATACAAGGCTTTTATCTTTTATCCAACATTAATCACTTTGGGCCTTCATCCCCTTATTCCCATAGAACGAGGGACAACCCCTTCTTCAGTCAATACACCATAAAATCCCAAGAGATAAGGAAGTGGAGGGGAATAATGATGGAAAGTGGTAAGTATGGTCGATAACGGTACGATGGGTCTTTAAGGGAGTTCCTAGTAGCAAACCCATCCCTAAGGAAAACCACTTACTAGGGCACAATGTCTTCCACCAAGGTGAAGCAGGGAAAAAGGCATAATGTCCAAGCATATACCATGAAATATAGAGGAATCCAAGAAACAACATACCCAATTGGATTAAATATTGAAATGATTCTCACCATAATACTTACTTGTACCTCATGAAGAAAGGCCCACTACCTTCTGGAAGCTAGCTGATGTGGTGGTTGCCATCTGGAAATCTAGAACCATCTGTGGTGGTGAGAGGGTTTTCCATTTTTTCAAAAGGGTATTGTTGGTCATGTAATCTCTTGGCACTCCATATCTGCAACATGAGGGCCTCCAGACATAATATCCTTAGTTATCCACAAAATGGTGATAACATTTGGCTCCTACTTGGGGACATGTGCTCATCGTAGAGTGCATGAGAACCACAACATCTCTTGGTAGACCTCTGCCTGGAAGGAAACACCAAATTTTCAAGTGCAGGATGGCCTACTCATCCATGTTCTCCTATGTTAATAATCAAAACCAAATAAGCCAAAAAAAGAAAAAATTGACATTTTTTCAAAAAATTCTAAGTTAAGCATGAAATCAATATGCAAGTAGAGCAAAATGAAAATGAAATGCATCTAAACAAATATGAGCAATCAAGATACAAAATGCAGGGTAAATCAATATGACTTACCTACTTACCTAGGGCATGGGCCTTGAAGAAATCATGTGACCTAAATGTATGGTTGGAGAATAGATCCATCCACCGATAATGGCATCTTACTCCCATCTAATGTTGCAAGATAATACCTCTCTTTATCAGAATTCTTCTTGGTGATGTAAGGGCCAAGCCATGATTTGTTATCTCATGTGTCTTACCTAGGCTTTCCCTTTCTCTTGTCCCACATGAGCACAAGACTTCCTTCAACAAAATTAATGCAAGGTGTATAATCAAAACATGGAGGTTCGGTGCAGACTGTCTCGTCGACCTTTTCTTCATGTTTCCTATCTTCTTTCTTCAAAACTTGGATAGACCATGACTCCTTCCCATGGTATTTGGCAAGTTTCTCTTTGTATTCGCATGTCCATGGGAGAAGTACATCAATGGATTCCTCCTACATGAAGGGTAGCTCGGATGGATCATACTCAATAGGTTGTGTAGGCACATCATAATCACATTCACTGGCATAATCAAGGCCATTAGGATCCATCACATATCTATCATCCTTTTCCCAATTGTATAATATCTGGAAGGTACCATCTCCCATGGGAATGTGTGCATGGGTAAGATCCATGCTAAGAAAACCTTGAAGAGCAGCAGGCCAACTCCTGGATAAGAGCATCCCCCAAGCATCTGGAACTTCAATTATCACTATGTCCATGAGGATACTGATATGTGGGAAATCAATCAGAAAAACCTCAACGTCCTCAAACACCCCGAGAAACTTTGACCCTTTTAGAATCAAAACCACATACATTTCCATATGGTCGGTTTATCTTCAAACCAAGTTTTTCCATCTCCTTCAATGATATGAAATTTGTTGAGGCCCAAGAATATATCATGCAGTTGTTCAAGAAGAGGCCATTCATGCCTAATATAATGTAGAAGGGAGGATACTTGTCCCTTGGTCGATCGAGATACATAGTGTTCAAAATTATGGGAGGATCTTCCTTTTTGGTTGGCACCTATATGACCATAGGTGGAGGTGGTGGAGCCACCTTCTTTGTTGATGGAAGGGGAGTGTCAGGCTGAGGTTGAGGGATTGAACTTCATTCGTTCTAGTGTATTTTCAATATTGTCTCCTTCTTATTTCCTTCTTCTGATCATTTTTCAAACGATTCAAGGCCTGACTTATCCTTTCTCTTTCTCCTTGTCTTCTGGCTTCATTGATCTGCTCTTGGGTAACTTATTCCTTTCAGAAATTGCAAATCATATCAATATCATCAAGAGAATATTTATCTCATTGGGGATGTTAGCAATCTGTAAATATGGTCAGTTGATAAACAGACGGAGAAGGTAACCTTTTCAACCAACTTTGAGACCCGAAAATAGCCTTTCGGATCCTAAGAGGGCTCTCTCGAGGGGCGCGATATCCGCATGGGATATGTCTTTTAAAACATTGGCTAGATTTAACACCTTTGATATAATGGTCTCTGGTTATATTGGTGCAAGAAAATAAGACATGGGCTATGGAGTCGATTCAAGAAAAAAAACAAAAACAAATGACTCAATGACTGAAATTTGAGAGGATAAAGGCTAGGCAAGCAACAGTATTCAGGGAAAAATAGTAATGTGTGGCGAGGAGAACATACAAGAATTAACTCAGAGCACCATTGCGGGTGAATTTGGAGTTAGATTTTAGAAGAAAACATTTTTTCTAAGTGGCGCGAACAAGGGGCGTTGCGCAGCAAATCCACAGGTTCGAAAATTCGTTCCAAAATAGACAGAAAAGGATATGAACAAAGATGACAGGAAGCACATATGCAAAGCAAGAGACACAATACATCTGACTACTACAACTAGAACCTTCACGTCAAAGTTACAGGACCTTTGCATTAAATTTCGGTAGAACTCAAATTACATACAATAGCTACTACCTATAACAATTTTGCCAACCAACCTGGCTTACATCGAAAAGATGAAATATATAAACGAGGGTGCCGGTTAGGCTACCCTTTTTTCTAATTGTGGCTCTAAAAACTAGGAAACTGAGTAGTATGCGTTAGAGACTCTTCACATGATGCTTTCCAAAAATAGACAATAATCACGTCTGTTTACACATGATTGTTCGTGAATTTTCCATGAGGATCTGATCATCAGTCAGATCTCGATATGAAGAAAAGATGTGTCAGTATTTCCCTTCAATCAGATGTCTGAAAGGACAGGTGTCTGCCAGGAACTCGCTATCTGTTATAATGGCTTTGATTTTTGTCGTGCGCTCATTTGCTGGGAAAAATGTGCATGGCAAGTGGTTGTTTGATGGTCGCGGTCACTATCAAAATGGTAGAGTGATTTAGGCAAACATGTCATTCAAAACTACCAAGATTTGTCTTATGTCTGCGGATGCAAAGACGAACACTAGCTAAACTTGTTTTTTCTGCAAGCTGGCGAGAGTCGCATAGGCTTCCTCCCCGGCCGCTTCGCATTCTCTAGAATTCTTTGTATGCCTTTCCTCCAATAGCCTCTGTGCTTCTCACAATTGTGCAATGGTGTCTTGCACCTCTCTGAGTTGTCTTTTTAGCCATGCCACATTCCCTTCGCGACCTTGCACTACTGACGCTTCCATAGTCTTTGTCGCTATTTGTCGCCTCAGCTCCATGTTTTCCAAGTAGAGTTTAGCGATAGCCAACTTTGCCTTCTTTAATTGATGATATGGCTCTTGATCATTTTCTCCTGCGGTATCCATTTCCCTTGTTCTACTCCTACTTTCATGGCTCGATCCTCCATCGAGCTCCAGTCGGATGGTGCGCATGAGTAGTTCTTCGGCCATCGATCTGTCACGTGGCTCTTCTGAAACTCGAGCTTCCTCATCTTCTTTGTTCTTCCTTGGCTTGCCCCTTCTCTGAGGTTTTTTTTTTGGGGAAGATGAGGCTTCTACTGTCTTTCCTCCCTGCACAAGTATTTTCGCTTCAAGTTCTGTGTGGTTTGATCTAATCATCTCTTTCGGTAAAGGAATAACTCCTTTCGTATCCTTAGGAATGCCTAGTGCAGGTGAGAACGAATCCCAGTCATTTTGGGGCTTGGACCTGGAAATTATGCTGCTCTGGGCACTTTTCCTTATCCGATAAATGCACAAGGAGGGAATTTTTATCAACCTAAACTGGCAAGGGAAATTGCAAACAGAGTGCAGACCTGGTTTCACGACTGAAATGGGTGTCGAGCATCTGAAATTTATAACAAGTCGGGCAAAAGGAGGGATCGTGCCAGAGAACAATGAATTCATGGAAACGGGATGTTTTGAATCGAATTGCATATTTTCCATGGCACATCCCCATGTGCAGAACACATGCGATAAGGTTTGTAGAGCATGCATGATACTAACGCCACAGTTTTTCAATCCCTCGGCCTTCATGATGAACTGATAATAGTTGTTTCACTTGTCGATGTGACTTCCATTAACTACTTGACTCGACCTGGGGCACGTAGAGACTGATTTCTTAACAGGACTCGACTATTTGGAAAAGACATACCCATACCACTTGCGCATGTTTCGACTCTAACATCCCTTCCCATTTCCAAGGGACAATCGACCACTTGTTGACTTCGACCCCATAGTGCTACATACCTATCTTCACATTTTTGGGTGCATGGGCCATACCCTGACTAAAACCGACTCTAACTGGAAAGAAAAATGGCGACGCTAACAGCTAGATCCAACGGGGATTCTATCCTCCCCGCAAGGTAGCAAAGAACAATAGACCAGGTGTCTGACCATTAGGCCTTATTTCGACTCTTTCGCACTGTAAATCAAAAACAAAAACACAACCTAAACCTATCGATGCAGCTTCTAAAAACTCAACATAAACTTAGGGCCTTCACTTTGGGCTTCAATTTTATGTTGACCTATTGACTCGACGCAAAAATAAAACGACTATTTACAATGACAAATGACTTAAACGGATTTTATTTCATCAGATAATGCTTGAGGTGTTAATATTATAGTAGTTGTGGGAGGTATTTACCCCCACGTGTGAACCTGATGAGAATAGAAGACTCCAGGAAGCAAGAGAAACCCTAATGAGTTGGCTAATAACCCTAGAAGCCTTGTCGTCTCAAGAAGATAATTTATATTAGGCTATTAGCCTCCAAGAGAAGAAGTCGGCCATAATTAATAATAATATACTGAACAGACAAATACCCAGAAGGAGAAGTCGGCCCCAGCAAACTGGCAACATTACTATAAATACAGGGCACCAGTTCTCATTTGTAGTATCTCAACAGTTGCAGACAGAGCCAGTTGTGCGCAGCAATTTCCCAGTTGGTGCGCACTGCAGTTGCAATTTGGTGCGCAGGCTTGGAGGAGGGTTGCAGCTGCAGCTGCAGCAGCAGCTAGTTTCAGTATTGGCTCGGATATCTCTTGGTTAGGGTTTGGGACTATCTGATCAGTCATTTGTGTTGCGCTATCCTTGGGGAGAGATACACTGCCCTTTGTTTGGCTATCTAGCCTAGGGTTTGCTTCCGGAGGAATTTCTCAGTCAAGGTTAAGGTACTTGGAGGGAGGCTTCGGCCTATGGTTGGGTGACGAGGGTATCGTCAATGGTAAAACGATCACACCATCTTCTATATTCTAATAGGTTATGGGCCCACACCCCTTTAGTTAGCCTAAAACACTGGAAGGAAACATAACCGCTAGATATTGATCTCATTGATGTATTGCCGCTAGGGTTACTAGCAGGAGAAATTTCCAAAAGCACTGCAGCTAGGGTTACTAGCAGAAGCAGTTGAAGAAACCCTAAACCTCTTGTTGAGGCACCTTAAGCGACGAGATTGACCTAATCTTTGGATAGATCAGTGCGCCCTAGCCCAACGCATCTCCTGGTACTCTCAAAAGGCCAAGACGTGAAGTTTGGATTTCTGGTCAAATCTAGGGTTTGACCAAGTCAAGCAAGCCATGACGAACTCTATGAACACTGAGAACAAGCTAGATGGAGCCTCTAACTTTAGAGCATGGAAGAAAAGGATTGACCTCATCCTTTCTAAGAATAAAGTGTTGGATATTGTGAAAGGAAAGATCGTGAAGCTAGAGTTTAAAGAAGGAGAAGAAAAGGAACCGCGGAACGTTGCAGTTATGGAGAAGTTCAAAGACGTTGACATCAATGCCATGAGTATCATAGTGGATTCCATAAAAGACCACTTGATACCCTACATCTCCCATCTTGACTCATCGAAGAATATGTATGATGCCCTAACAAATATCTTCTCAGTCATAAACATTGGACAAGTTATGAGTCTGAAGAATGAGCTTTGTGACATGAATATGAATGATGAAGACAGCATAACATCCTACTTTGTAAGGATCTCCTAGCTAAGAGATCAAATACAAGCTATCTAAGAGATTACTTCAGAAAAGGAATTGGTGAACATAGTACTCAATGGTCTTCCCAAGACATGGGATGCATTTGACGCAAGCATGAACACAAGGAAGGAGTAACCGACATTTGAAGAACTTTGGACTTGTTGTGCTCAAGAAGAATCAAGGATCAATGCAAAAGAGAAACCTCAAAAGAAGTACAATGAT
>JZKD02S2092511.1:34707-58109 GCA_000966675.3 Picea glauca | reverse complement strand
TTGCCAAATACAACTGGATGTAGGGATTAATGCAAGATAGAAAGAAATCCTTCACTTCAAGTCTATGAGCTCAATAAAGAGATGACAGTCTTCATAAGCTAAGATAAACTGAAATAAAGTACAGAAAATGAAACATGAATATTTCTGATATTGAAAACGAAAGGAGACTGTAATTTTATTATGCAATAAGAGTCTATACAGTAGCACAAAATGTATTCTTAGTTTGAACCCCTATCTCTTAGAAAATATAGGCATTTATAGCCTCTTACAATCAGTTTTTAAGATCCTGAAAACTTGGATCTGTATCTAAAAATAGCAAATCAAATTAACTAAGACAATCAATAACAAAGACTAGTGGCTAGGCTAGCATTCAAACTGTCTTCCATATCAAAATTTGACATATGTACTTCATCAGCTTCTGGAATCTGTTGTGTCATGAAAAAGGTAAAGGCACTTGTCTTTGTAGCTGGATTTCTTCAATTACTCATAGTCGAAACTTTAGGAGAGCGATTTAGCATGTGGTTTTCAAAATCTCCAAGAATATCTGATGCTGAGTATTTTCTAACTAAGTAGTTAACCCTTTAATGCTCTGGAACCTCTTTAAATCCTTTGAAAATTGCCCTGCTCCATCTTTAGCTTTCAAAAATTCTTTATGTGCTTTCACCGGCTAACTCGCTTTATGATTCGCTGGTTAGTTGGTGAAAGCTCTGTCTTTCACCAGCTAACTGGTCGTAAATTAACCCTTTGCGCTGGTGAAAGCTCTGCCTTGGCCAAAAGGAACTTTCACCTCCAAAACTGTTGTTTTATCAAAAAATCAACGTATCTCTGCTTTATCTCCTTGCATATTCACAACAACCTGGGCTATCACTTGCAGATCTGGGTGTGACTTCTGTTTCTGTTTCAATTTTCTAATCTTCCTCTTAAGGCGTTTTGCTAACCACCATAGACTGTTATATTCTTTGGTATTTTTCTTCTTTCTCTTCTTGTCCTTGACACTTTCACGATCCAACTTCTCAAATGCAACATTTGTTTCTGCGAAATTATCTGACAGAGTTTTGTATCTCTCCTTGATTACTCTTTCTAAGACCTCTTGTTGAGCAATCACTTCTTTTAGTTGTTTAATTTTTCGTGATTTCTTTGACCCTTTGCTCTTTGATGTTTCAGCTTCATCAGTGGGGGTAAAAGTCTCACAATCCTATGCAAATTCCATGGAGTGTTCAGGGATTTTAATGGTTTGACTTTCATCTTCTTGCTCAGGCTCTGTTTCTGAGTCTGTGTATGGAAGATTCATGATATTTGTCTTCTTTTCCGTAGGCTGCTCTAAAGTGGTTTCAAAATCTAACTTTTTCTTTGACCTGTGAGATTTTATGCCAGAGATCCTATCTTCTGGTGGTCCTGGAAGAGTTCTCCTCTTCCTCGAGTTGCTCTGAGGAGTTAATTGCCTTTTTCCAGCTCTCTTCTGCTCATTCATGGGCTGAGTTTGGGTTTTAAAGCCCTCCCAAAAAAGAAAATGTTGCCAAGTCCTTCCTCTTTGTCTTAATTCCTCCAGGATTATCAATTTGATTAGGCCGAAATGAGAAAGAGTGTTTTTCATACTTAAAGGTTCAGCCCTAATCTTTTTACAGACTTTAGTTAGGATTTTATGCAAGAAGAAAGGTAAATTTAGGAGAGTTTTCCCTGTAAAATGGTCTAAGAGCTTGAAATGGTATAGCATTAGCTTGTCATACCTGCCTTCCGAGGTTATATAGAGTTGGATGCCCTTGAACAGGTCCTGCCATTCCTCTTCCAAATGAGAAACTGGCATGCTTTTCTTCCATGCAACATTTATGAATTCTTCCTTAAGATGTGCTCTGAAATTGAGATTCTTGGTTGTTGTCGTTTTGAACCAACTCTGACCTGATCTAGGTAAGCTGGTTGCTGCAGCAATGGCGGCTTCATCAACTATGATTTCAAGACCCGACACAGGCTTTATTTCCATCATATGATTTAGCGAACACCTCAGCTGTTGTTTGGTGACAGCCGTTCTGTAACTTCTCAACATATCCCATGCAGCCCGCGTCTGAGAAGTGTTTTTGCACCTCTGTATGCGCTTGTAGAAAGGACAAACTATCTAATTCTTTCCTTAACAACGAACCACTTCATTTCCTTGCCATTTTCAATTCAAACCCCAGACAATTTTGCACACAAAAACACTGTAATATGCTGTTTGAGTCGAGGTTTGGCGCTGGTGAAAACTCTCGGCGTTGTCTTTCAAAAATGAAGACATATCATATGCCTATGGATGATGCATGTTGGGGATATGAGGCGTCAATTTGATGTCACCAGCCGAGTAGTACCGCTCCTTTACCTGTGATGATGGATTTGAATTCTCCATCTTCAGCGCCATTATCTCGTGAAGCATGCATTTCTGAACATGATCCGCTTTGAAATCTGATTTAGACGTGCAAAACCGAATCTTCATCATTATCCTCTTTCACTAGCACCTTATAATGATTACATGACGTGTGTTGAGCATGCCATCTTTTGATTTTTGAAAACGTGGAGAAAACACACGTGTTCTGCGCTTTCACCAGCTAACGATCTATGGGGAAATGCTCCTTAACTGTTGAAAATCGCCGCTTTCACCAGCTAATCATCAAATTTGAAATACGCGTTAGCTGTTGAAAGTATTTTCATGAAATTTTAAAGAAAATACCTTTATGGATCGTCTTATTTCTAAGATATGAATTAAAAACCTATGTTTTGCCACTAGAAGAACTTAAAACAAAATGGAGAAAACTACCAATAACCATGCTATCAACCACAAAATGAAACCACAGTGACTGATTCATTTTGGGAGCTAACATTTGGCTCCAACTGGGATGGACACCTCCCTGTGAGGTGACCAAGAACAATTTAAAAAATTTGAAAAATAGTTTTGCTTAGTACCATTGGGCACGGAGTTATTCAAGTGATAGAAACAAAGAAAATAGAACTGAAAAGAATATGTACAAGTAGAACAACGCTTTAAGGAAAAGCCTTATGAAAAATAGGTCTTTAGAAAGCGCCTGTTGAAAGGGCCACCTGCTACTTCCTCCCCTGCAAGATTTTGGAGAACAAAGGTATTGTTCTGCTGAACCGCTGTTATGACGAAAGGAACTATCCAGAGAGCATCAAATTTGCCGTGTTTCCCCTTCTCTTGCCTTGCTGCATCCCATTTTAAGACTAGTTCCCCTGTTTTGAAGATATTTGATTTGACTTTCTTGTCGAAGATCTCCTTCATTTTTCCTTGGTGTAATTCTGTCTTTTCCAAAAGATGCTCTCTATCTTGCTGTAACTCTACCAAATTATGAATTCTCCGAGTTAAATCACTTGGTTCAAAATCAGTTTCTTGTAAAAACTTTGCAACTGACAGTGCAAGTTGAACAGGAAATATGGCTTCAGTACCATATACCAACTTGAAAGGAGATGTACCAATTGATTTCTTACATGTAACCCTGTCAGCCCACAAAGCAAATTTTAGCTTGGAATCCCAACCTCTGGTATTTTGTTCAAGCAACTTCTTTATAATTCTGACTAAACTCTTATTTGATGACTCAGCTAAGCCATTTCCTTGTGGATAGTAAGTAGTGGAATGTACTAGTTGAATTCTTAGCTCTTCACATAATTTTACCAAGTGCTTATCCTTGAATGCAGCAGCGCTATCAATGACTATTCTCTTAGGGAAACCAAATCTGGTGAATATGTTTTCTTGCATAAAATTTATGATGATAGTATGATTGGCGTTCCTGGTAGGAATAGCCTTAATCCACTTTGTAAAATAATCGGTGGCAACAAGGATCCACCTGTGTTGACTACTAGAAGGTGGGTGAATCTCACCTATGAAATCCAGACCCCATTGCTGGAAGGGACCTGTGACCACTATAGGTCTGAGGGGAAGAGACTTCAGTTGTTGTTTGCCTTCAAATCTTTGGCACTTGTCACATGTTTTAACAAACTCACACACATCTGAAAATAAGGATGGCCAGTAATAACCAGATCTTAAGATTTTATGTGCGGTGGTTTTCCAATAGTGATGTCCTCCGCATTCACTATTATGGAATTCACTCATGACCTTAGTTGCTTCTTCTTGGTTTATGCACCTCAACAATAAACCTATTGGATTTTTCCAGAACAATAAGTTGCCATTGATGCAGAAATTCATGGATTTGAGCTTTAAAGCCCTTCCTTGTGTTTTTGTCAAATCTGATGGGACTGATAAAGTTTACAGAAAATGAACAATCCGGACGTACCATTTGCAATCAGCTAGGTGAGATAAGACCTACATTTCCTCACCTTCTTTATCCTCTGAGGGCTGAACATTATCTGCATTAATACTTACCAAATTTATTTCGAGCAGCCTACAATTCTCTTCTACCAAAAGTTTGGAAAGGCCCTGACCCTTCACAAGTTTTGCTGGTTTAATTTCAACATCAAATTCAATCAACTTTGCTATCCACTTACTCCTTTTTCCATCTATGTTGGGTTGTATAATCACATCTTTAACTGAATTGGAGGGTACGAAAGCTATTACCTTGGCCTGAAGGATGTAAACTCTGAAAGCTTTCAATGACTTGATAAGTGTGTATGCTTGTTTCTCCAAAAATTCATATTTTACCTCTGCGTCCCTCAAGACCTTACTGAAGAAGGCAATCGGCTGCTCCTGATCATCGACATTTTTCTTCAAGAGTACTGTTGCAATTGTATCTCTTGAAGCAAATGAAAAAATGTAAAATACCTTGGAGAAATCGGGGCTGATCAAAACAGGGGTTGTTGTGATGGCTTCTTTGATAGCATTGAATGAGTGTTTGGCTTCTTCAGTCCATTTTACCTCGGAGTCCTTTCTTAACATAGCAGTAATATGCTTTGTGAGTTCTGCAAAGTTTACTACAAACCTTCTGATAAAGTTTATAGTCCCAAGGAAAGACTGGATGTCCTTCTTTGATCTAGGAAGAGACGGATTTTTAATTGCTTCTACCCTTTTTGGGTCAATTTTCACCCCATCAGCTGAAACAATATGTCCAAGTAATTTCCCTTCCTTAAGTGCAAAATTTGTTTTTTTTGGATTAAGAGAAATGCCATACCTTCGACATTTTAGAAATGTCCTTTTCAAGTGTTGTAAATGAAGTTCATGGCTGCTCGAGAAAACAGTGATATCATCAAGATATATCAAGACAAATTTATCTTTCTCTCCAACGAAAGCAATGTCCATCGCCCTTTGGAATGTCGCTCCTGCATTCTTCAATCCAAAGGGTATATTCTCGTACATAAACGTACCCCATGGAGTCGTAAAATAAGTCTTCTCTTTATCATCCAGATGGACAGCAATCTGGTTGTATCCAGAAAATCCATCAATAAAAGACATCACATTTGATCCTGATACCTTCTACAAAATATGTTCCATTTTGGGCAGAGGGTAGTTGTCCTTCCTAGAGCAGTTATTCAAATTTTTGAAGTCAACGCAGAGTCTGATCTCTCCATTCTTCTTCCTAACCGATACGAGATTCGCAATCCATTCTAAATATCTGAGAGGAATGATGATGTGGGCGTCCAATAGTTTTTTGATTTCCCTTTCCATTGTAGGCAGCAACAAAGGATTAAAGGATCTAAGCTTCTGCCTGAATGGTTTGGTGTCTTTGTTCAAGGGAATCTTATGTCAAATTACCTCTGTGTCAAAAGTCTTCAAGTCATCATATTGCTAAGAGAAGATGTCAGCAAACTCCTTTAGCAATTCTCCGTAATCAGCCCTTTGTTTTTCAGTCAAATGTGAAGCTAAGTTGACATATTTAGGATCTTGTTCACTGGCTACATTATATTGCAAAACTTCTAAATCTTTTTCCCCATTTTCCAATTTGACAGCCACATCATTATTATCGAAAATCCTTTCCAAAGGGACCAAACCTTTAGGAATTTTGTTGGTAGACAGCTGAACTATCTCATGTGTTGCGATTTTGCTTCTGAATTTTGGCTTTTCAATTTCATTGTCATGTTCATTCCCCTTATCGATCTGCAGATCTACAAACTCATCTATCACTGCAAGAAATCTAGTGAGTTCAACGTCGTCTTCAAAAACCTTCCAAAATTTTACATTATCAGGTAAGGATGGCCTATATTTAACTTGAATTTTGTAATTCAATTTATGAGGCAGAGGGGGTATGAAAGCACAAGCCGACACAGCTAATGAATCATCCAATTCATTCATTGCTCTAGGTACATATGAAATTTTAAAATCTGCAAAATCGTGAATTGCCCTCAACACTTCATCTCTGTATGCTTTCAACCTGACATGTTTTGCTTCAAAGGACTTGTTCACCTACTGGATGATCAAATATGCATCTCCGAACACCTGCAGTCTTTTAATCTCCATCTCTTTAGCTGAATTTATCCCCAGAAGTAATGCTTCATACTCAACAATATTATTAGTCACTTTAAAATCAAGTTTAAAGAACAAATGAGAAGTTTTCTTAGAAGGGGAAATCAATACCACTCCTGCTCCTGTTGATTCTTTAGTGCAAGCACCGTCAAAGAATATGGTCCAAAGGTCATCCTCTGATGCTTCTGTGGGCTGAGTTGTGGGCTTTCTGAGCAGCAATGTATCTGATAATGAATCATCAATTTGCAAAATACAAGATCCCATACCTGTGTCGACAGAATAGATAGGATGATTGGATGGATTTTTTTCGTCACTGATTACATATGCCAACTGAGATTCCCTGTATAGCCTTCTATTCACCCCTCCAAAAACAGGGATAGTAGCGTATGAGAGATCCATTTGAAGAGTTCCACCTAGAATCTTCATCCACGATCTTGATAACAGACAACCAAATTTAGGTGGTATGTCTGCCACCACTATATCCATAACCATAGTCTTCATGGATGCTTGGGTTAAGGTTATAGCCAAGTCCTTGATCATCCCAAGACATTTGACTTTTTGTAAGTCAAAAGAGAAAAGATCATGATAAGACTTGGTGATCTCCAGCCCAAGCTCATCCATGACCGCCTTTGGCATCAAATTGTGTGAAGCACCGGAGTCCAACAAACAGTTGTGCAGTGTTTTCTCATGAATATTTAGAGAGATGTAAAAGGGAGGACAGCTTTCATCTCTGTCTTCTATCAATTGGCCCAGAGTAATGGTTGGATTTTCATCATATATGTTGAGAATATCAGCAGAAGGGGATATAGATTTGGTATCTAAAGTTTTGAGGATATCCTTCTTGAACATTTCATTTTTCATTAACTCGACTAGAGGAATATGAATTTTAATTTTTTGTATTTCATCCTCAAAATTGAACAAATATGGGACTTTATCAGAAGCTTTATCAGAGATCTTTACCTGATTCAAAGGGGCTTCCTGATTGCTTTGTTGTTCAACAAGGGCCTGACTTTCTGAAGTTTGATGCTTGACAGGGGCAATAGTCTTCTTGGGAGGAGCTGATGTTTTCACCTTTGAGGGATTTGTTTGTTGATTCTTTGATGTATGATCTTTTTGATTAACAGGGGTTGTGCTCTTTTCAGGAGAAGTTGGTTCGTTATGCTGGGCAGTATCAGATTTAGATCGTAGGTTATATATATTCTTATCTTCTGTCGTGAAAGTGCCATCATCAATAGGATTATCCTTTGTCTGTTCAGTCATCAATGCTTCCTCATAGTCATGTTGTGTTAGATAAGATTTCCCCGTCTCTTCTCCAACATAATGAATGTTATCTTCTCCATCTTCTTGATATTCTCCCTCGTCTTCATCCATCACAACATTTTGAAGATGGACCTTTATTCTCTGATCTTCATTAGGATTCTTTTCTCTTTGCAAGATCTGTGTTGGCTGATTATTTCTTATGAAGTTGTTGGAATTTTGATTTGGGTTCCTGCCTGTAGAATCATAAGTGCCTCTTCCCTTCACAGGCTGCTTATTTTCAATCTTGAGCTTAGATATCTCAGAGGTTAGAGAATCTAGCGTCTTAGCCATTTTATCAAACTTTGGGTCAGCAATTGATGAAGAAGAAGCTTCATTCCTTGGCCTTCTCCTATCAGGATTTCCTTTCAGCTTTTGGGAATCTAAAATATTTGATTCCACCTCAAGGGAAACATCTTGCATGAGAGATAATGTTGGTGACCTTCTTTCTCTCAACAATAAACAGAAATCTAAATCTAAATCATCAGAATATGTGATCTTGGCAGAAGCATCTGAAGGTTTTATCTCTGCTGGTATTTTACCGTACATCCGGTTAAATCTTTTAGTGAAATCAGACACTGACTCACTATTTTTCTTCCTTAGATTTCTAAATTTTGTGATATAGTATACAAAATCTCTTCTGTCACCCCAATGTTTCAAAAAGGTCTCATCCAATTGCTCGATTCCAGCTATGGAACCAGTAGGGAGTTCTTTGAACCATTTCCTAGCATGGCCATCTAGGCTTTGGACAAAGACTCGTGTCCAAACATCTTCTTCTTCAATATTAAGGTTTTCAGCATAACTGTAGAAAGCCTCAATGTGTTCTTCAGCAGACACATCGCCTTCGCCTGTGAATACGGGCATATACTTCTGATAGTCTCCCATTGGCATGGTTGATACTGGGATTGGAAATATAAGTGGTGCATACCTAGCAGCTAGGATTTGTTGCATCTTCGTCAAAGGAGGTGGTGCAGCCATAACTATCAGGGGTGAGAAAGGTGACGGTTTCTTTTTCGAGTCTTCAACACTGGAGGAATGTGAAAGAGGTGAATCTTCCAATGGGAAAGAGGTCTGATATGAGGCTCTGTAAAAATTTGCAAGCTGTCCAGCTAAATTCTCTTCACCTTTAGCAGATAACTCTTGGAGAAGATGTTCAACAGCAAGGAGGCTAGTATAAATGTTTAAATCATCTTCTTGTTGCTGAGAATGAAAAGACTCAAGGGAAGAAGAGTTATGGCTTCTTTCTAAAGTCTTGGATGTTTTTTTAATCAAATTTAAATCTATCAATTTATCATCATTAGTATTTTCCTGTTGATCAAAAAGAGATTGTTCTTCTACAGTATTTACACTTGTCTTTTCATCAATGCTTTTTGAAAAGAACTCAAATTTTTCTGTAGTAGATTTTCCAGAACTGAAAAGAGGATTACCTTCTGTATCTGATTTTGAATCTTGACCCTGAATGGTCCTTCCTTTCCTGAGAATTAGTTCTGGATTAGACACTGGTGTGATAAGTGATTCTTGATGATTCGCCCTAGTATTGATCCTCTTAGGAGCCAGGATGAACTTGTGGAGTCGCCAGATAGATAATTACAACCAACTAAAAATGTTTAATCTTTGTCTATCATCAAAGATCAGCTCTGTGTCGTATCCTAGGAAAGCAGAACTTAAATTACGTCTCCCCGGAAACGACGCCAATTTGTTATCACTCCAAGAAACTCCTTAGGGTTGTAGACTAAGGATGCTTGGTAACTTAAGAATAATGTGTAGGTATGCTTGTAACAATGGGGTCTTTAATGATCAATGTAATAGACAACTCATCACACATCTAAAGAAACAATGCTTTCAGGAAACAATAATCAGATCAAATAATTTGAAATGAGAGGATGAAGAACACTAATCTTGATTGCCAAGTACAATTGAATGTAGGGTTGAATGCAAGATAGAAATAAATCCTTTACTTCAAGTCTATGAGCTCAATAAAGAGATAACAGTCTTAATAAGCTAATATAAACTAAAACAAAGTACAGAAAGGGAAACATGGATATTTCTGATATTGAAAAACGAAAGGAGCCTGTAATTTTATTCTATAAATAAGAGTCTATACAGTAGCACAAAATATATTCCCAGTTTGAACCCTTGTCTCTTAGAAAATATAGGCATTTATAGCCTTTTACAATCAGTTTTTAAGATCCTGAAAACTTGGATCTGTATCTAAAAATAGCAAATCAAATTAACTAAGCAAATCGATAACAAAGACTTAATGGCTAGACTAGCATTTGAATTGTCTTCCATCTCAAAATTTGACATCTATATTCTTCAGCTTCTGGAATCTGTTGTGTCATGAAACATGGCAAAGGCACATGTCTTAGCAGCTGGATTCCTTCAGTTACTCATAGTTGACACTTTAGGAGATCAATTTATCATGTGGTTTTCAAAAATCCCACGAATCTTTGATGCTAAAGATTTCTTTGATCGAGTTGTTAGTCCTTCAATGCTCTGGAACCTCTTTAAATCCTGTGAAAATCACCCTACTCCATCCTTAGCTTTCAAAAATGCTTTTTGTGCTTTCACCAGCTAACTTGCTTTATGATTCGTTGGTTATCTAGTGAAAGCGCTGCCTTTCACCAGCTAACTTGTTGTAAAATTTTCCCTGTGCACTGGTGAAAGCTCTGCCTTGGCCAAAAATGAACTTTCACCTCCAAAACTGTGGTTCTATCAAAAACTCAGTGTGTCTCTACTTTATCCCCTTGCATATTTACAGCAACCTGAGCTAGCACTTGTAGATCTGGGTGTGACTTTTGCTTTTGCTTCAATTTGCTAATCTTCCTCTTAAGGCGTTTTGCTAACCACCATAGACTGTTATAGTCTTTGGTAATTTTATTTTTTCTCTTCTTGTCCTTGACACTTTCACGAGCCAGTTTTTCAAATGCAGCATTTGTTTCTGCGAAATTATCAGACAGAGTCTTGTATCTTTCCTTTATTACTCTCTCTAAGACCTCTTGTTGAGCAATCACTTCTTTAAGTTGCTTAATTTTCTATGTTTTCTTTGAATTTGTGCTCTTTGATGTTTACCCTTCATTGGTGTGAGTAAAGGTCTCACAATCCTGTGCAAATTCAATGGGGTGTTCAGGGCTTTTAATGGTAGGGCTTTCATCTTCTTACTCTGGCTCTAAGTCTGTGTATGGAAGATTTAAGATGTTGGTTTTATTTTCTGTAGGTTGCTCTGTAGTAGTTTCAAAATCAAATTTTTTCTTTGACCTGCGAGACCTCACTCCAGAGATCCTATCTTCTGGGGGTCCTGGAAGGGTTCTCGTCTTCCTCGATCTACTTTGAAGAGTCAATTGTCGTTTTCCAACTCTCTTCTGTTCATTCATGGGCTGAGTTTGAGTTTCAAAGCCCTCCCAAAAAAGAAAATGTTGCCAAGTCCTTCCTTTTTGTCTCAACTCCTCCAGGATTATCAATTTAATAAGGCCAAAGTGGAAAAGAGTGTTCTTCATACTTAGAGGTTCAGCTCTAATCTTTTTACAGAATTTAGTTAAGCTCTTGTGCAAGAAGAAAGGTAAATTTAGGGGAGTTTTCCCTATAAAATGGTCTAAGAGATTGAAATGATATAACATCAGTTTGTCGTACCTGCCTTCTGAAGTTATGTAGAGTTATATGCCCTTAAACAAATCCTGCCACTCATCCTCTAAATGGGAAACTAGCATGCTCTTCTTCCATGCATTATTTATGAATTCCTCCTTTAGATATGCTCTGAAATTTGGGTTCTTAGTTGTTGTCGTTTTGAACCAACTCTGGCCTGATCTAGGTAGATTGGTCGCTGCAGCGATGACAACTTCATTCATGATGATTTCTAAAGACCCAACACAGGCTTTATTTCCGTCGAATGTTTTAGCAAATGCCTCTGCTGTTGATTGGTGACAGTCGTTCTGTAGCTTCTCGACATATCCCATACAGCCTGCGTTTGAGAAGTGTTTTTGCACCTCTGGATGCACCTGTAGAAAGGACAGACTGTCCAATTCTTTTCTCAACAAAGAACCATTGTGTCTCCTTGCCATCTGCAATTCAAAACTTGAAACGATTTTGCACACAAAACACTGCAATCTGTTGTTTGGGCCGAGGTCTTGCGCTGGTGAAAACACTCGGCTCTGTCTTTCAAAATTGAAAACTTATCATACGCTTGTGGATAATGCGTGTTGGGGAAATGATGGGCCGATTTGATGTCACCAGCCAAGTAGTACCGCTCCTTCACCTGTGATGATGGATTTGAGTTCACCATTTCCAACGCCATGATCATGCAGCATGCATTTCTGAACAAGATCCGCTTTGCAATATGATTTAGACGTGCAAACCCGAATCTCCAACATTATCCACTTTCACCAGTGCATCATAATGATTGCATGACGTGGGATGAGCATGTCATCATTTGATTTTTTAAAACGTGGAGAAAACACATGTGATTCCCTCTTTCACTAGCTAACAGCTCGGGGGAAGCATTCCTTGGCTGTTGCAAATCACCGCTTTCACCAGCTAATGGCCCGTGAAAAATGCTCCTTAGCTGTTGAAAATTACCACTTCACCAGCTAATCATCATCTTTAAAACACACGTTAGCTGTTGAAAGTTTTTCATGAAAATTTTAAAGAGAAGACCTTTATGGATCGTCTTATTTCTAAGACATAAATTAAAACCTAAGTTTTGCTACTAGAAAAACTCAAAACCAACTTGGAGAAAACTACCAATAGCCATGCTATCAACCACAAAATGAAACCATGGTGACTGATTCATTTTGGGAGCTAACAAAAAGAACAGAGGAAAATCGATCCAATGCATGGTGTGAACATTGTTTGCAATTCTCTGTATTGTGTTTTTTATGAATGAATGAATGAATCTCATTTTGAGTAGATGGAACTGTGAATGTCAGGATAAGTTTCAATTGTTTCTCTTCTGTAGGAGTGGTGCAAGGTGTGCACACAGACCGCACGGAGTGCATTCATAGAATCTAATTTGGTTCCGAAGTTCAAAAGAGATAACACAAAACTTTCCCTTTGCAAGGAGTGGAAAGAGATTGGTGCAAGGCGTGCATAGTCATCCGCAAGAACCCAAAACCTTATGTAAAGATCTGGTGCAAGGAGTGCACAGGTCTAATATTCGACTAAGTGTCGAAGGGACTTTGCAAGAAGTTGGAAGAACAGAAGAGGGGAACGCCGGGAGGGTGAAAAGAGTTTCTCTTCGAGAAATCTCGAGGATCTAAGTTATCAAAATCCCTGAAACGCAAGGAGCGCACGGGAAATCAAAGTCTTCACGAGACCAAGCTCAGGAGGGGTAACACTTTTCATAAGTGTTAAAGAGATCCAAGAATCGGACTTGTCGAAGGAGAAAAGGTTTGAAACCTTTGAACACCCAAAATATATTCTAACTCTTAAGATAGCGTAAGCTCCAGGGGGAAAATATCTTAGTCGTTCGATCTGAACGCTAGAGAATCATAACCGTCCATCAGGAGGGACATGTGGTGAACGACCAATGTTTCGCTGACTCATGCTTTGGAGGAGTCAAAGGGAAAAACACTAGGAATTCATGAACCCATAATCCATGACTTCATCTGAGTCGTTGGACCCAGGAGAGATCTAGACCATTGATTGTCTAGGGTGAAATATCGTCATTTCGGGGATCGGAGGTGAAAAGTCTTTCGGGACTTCATGAAACGCGAAGTCCCGAAATCATCGTGACTGTTAGTTCTTAGGAGAGACTTGGACCGTTGATCCAGTGCCATCATGGTTTCGACGATCGGAAGAATGGAGGCAAGGAGGCTCCAAAGTTACGAAGTGTGAAACATCGATTTGATCGCAGTCGTTGACCAAGGGAAGATATGAGCCGTAGATCTTGGGTCATCGTGATTTCAGCTATCGGGTGACCAAAGGTACTCCCAGGGTCGCAAAACGTGAAATCACGATGCACCATTCACTCGGGCGCGTGGTTACCACCAGTGATCATAAGGGAGAAAGGGCTTAGCAGAGAGGAGCCAATGCCCATTTGGCATTGAGGTTCGAACAACACTTGGGAGAGAAGTCGCGGGTCTCAAGAGACCTACGCATTTTGAGAAAGGACCTATCTAAGTGGGTTTGGGGTCTAGCAGAGACCCGGAGAGTCAATCAAACTCAGTATCTTGATCGTTCCTAGATCGAGAGGTCGCATAGCCCTTAGGAGAGAAGGGGGGTCTGCATCAAGTGGTATCAGAGCCTCAGATTTTAAATTTTTGTAGCAGAGAGTAGATAAAGAAAATACTCTGATACACACCATCAAGTTTTATTAGAGAAGATTTTTGTCTAAATATTTCAGGCGAAGGAGACAGAATAACTCGAAGTTGCACTCTGTGTGAGACAGACAGTCAACACAATGCCTCCAAGGAGGCGAGTGGAACCACCTTTGGCCAATCAAGTTGTAGAAAGGGAGATGTGAGAACTTCGTGCAATATTAGAGGTGATGGAGGCAACGCAAAGACAAGCACTTGATGTTGGAGACGTCAGCTATGCAGAGAGTGAAGAAGCAATTGGCAAGAATGTCGTCGGAGAAGCTGCAGGAGAGGATGTTGCCAAGGAACACTTACTAAGATTTGTTTCCATATTGGGAAACAAATCCAAGATGGAGGTCAGAATGTATGAAGGTAATTTAGATGTTGGAGAGCTATTGGACTGGATAAGATCCATGGACAAATATTTTGACTATGAGGATGTCGATGAAGAAAGAAGGGTGAGACATGTTGTCACTAGACTAAAGGGACATGCAACACTGTGGTGGGATGAACTGCAAGTTGAGAGGAGAAACAAAGGAAAACAGAAGATAAAGAGTTGGGATAGAATGGTAGCCAAGTTGAAGGCTAAGTTCATGCCTAAGGATTATAAGATCAATCTGTTCAGGAAGATGCAGAACCTGAGACAGAAAGGGATGACAATTAAGGAATACACAGAGGAGTTTTATAGGCTGAACATCAGAACTGGACAAAGAGAGAGAGATGAAGAGAAAGTAGTCAAATATATAAATGGTCTGAGATATGAAATCCAGGATGAGGTCAGCATGATGTCGGTAAGAACAGTGGAGGATTTTTATCAGTTTGCGCTGAAGGCATAGGAGAAGTTGGCCAGAAGACAGAACTAATGAGGGAGAGGTAAAATCTCGGTCCCAAACAAAAGCAAGGGATTAACCCATGACAGAGCACATAAGTCGAAGGACGAGACTAAAAAAACACACAATCACTTGGAAAGAGGAGGAAGTTCCCAAGAAAGACAGGGTGGTGGAAGAAATTCTTCTAGAGGAAGAGGAAGAAGAGGAGGAGGAGAAGTAAGATGTTATGCATGTGGAAAGACAGGATGCATGTCTTGGGAATGTCTCGAGAAAAAGAAAGAAGGAGGAGGTGAAGCTCACATTTCAAAATCACAAAGAAGAGATGTTGAAGCATAAGGAGAAGAGGATGGAAGATCCTTGATGTTGAGGAAAGTTCTCTTAAAACTAGAGGCAGAAATTGAAAGGCTAGTGCAGAGGAATAGTCTCTTCAGGACAGCTTGCAAAACTAAGGATAGAGTACGCAAGGTGATCATTGATAGTGAGAGCATTGATAACCTAGTATCCATAGAAATGGTGGAGAAATTGGAGCTGGAGACAACTGCACATCCGAAACCATACAAAGTCTCATGGTTGCAGAAAGAAAACTAGGTAATGGTTACTAAACAATGCTTGGTTGAATTTAAGATAACAAGATATAGAGATGAAATTTTGTGTGATGTAATTCCCATGGATGTATGTCATATCTTGTTGGGAATACCATGGTAGTTTGAAAGGAATGTCATTCACGATGGGAGGAAAAATACATGCACATTAGAGAAGAATGGTAGGACACACATGTTGTTGCCAATAGAGGAGAAGAGAGTGAAAGAGGAGGCCAACACAAGCATACTTCTCATGAGCGGGAAGGAACTCCTAAAAGAAGTCAAGGAGGAACATGAGATGCAGTTTGATGTAGTAAGAAAACCTAGAGTGATCCTTACAAGCACATTGATGGATGATTTGCCTGAAGAAATTCAGGAATTGTTGGATCATTTTGCTGACATAGTGGTGGATGAGTTGCCTAACTCATTACCACCCATCAGAATTATCAGTCACCATATTGACTTGATACCAGGAGCAAGTCTGCCAAACAAAGCAACATACAGATTGACACCTCGAGAGAACGAGGAAGTGAAGAACCAAGTCCAGGAATTGTTAGACAAGGGTTTGGTCAGGGAAAGCTTGAGTCCATGTGTAGTACCAATTGTGTTAAGTACAAAGAAGGATGGAGGATGGAGAATGTGTACAGACTTGAGAGCCATTAACAAGATCACCATCAGGTGTAGATTTCCTTTACCAAGAATGGATGATTTAATGGACTATTTAAGTGGAGCAAATTTATTTTCTAAAATAGATTTGATAAGAGGATATCACTAGATTAGAATGAGAGAAGGTGATGAGTGGAAAACAACCTTTAAGACAAATGAAGGTCTGTATGAGTGGCTTGTTATGTTGTTTGGCTTAACAAACGCTTCGACTACTTTTATGAGGCTGATGAATGAAATACTGAAAGATTTCATCGGCAAGTTTGTGGTTGTATATCTGGATGATATATCAATCTTTAGCAGGACTAAAGAGGAGCATTTGAGGCACCTAACATTAGTGATGAGGAGGCTACAGCGGGAGAAGCTATTGATAAATCTGAAGAAGTCCTCTTTTATGAAGACAAAACTCATTTACTTCGGTTTTGTGATCTCTTCAAATGAAATGAAGATGGAACTAGAGAAGGTGAAAGCAATCAAAGAATGGTCGTCACCAAGGAGCATGTTTGAAGTAAGGAGCTTCCATGGATTAGCAAGCTTCTATAGGAAGTTCATTAGAGACTTTAGTGGAATTTGTGCATCGATGATGGATATGGTGAAGAAGAAGCACAAGTCTTTTAAATGGACAGAGGAAGCCGAGAGGAGCTTCAATATACTGAAGGAGAAAATAACAGAACGACCGATTTTGGTCTTGCTGAATTTTGAAAAGACATCTCAGGTGAGATGTGATGCAAGTGGAGTTGCGATTGAAGCAGTCTTGAGCCATGACAATAGACCTGTTGCGTATTTAAGTGAGAAGTTGAATGAGACCAAGAGAAAATACTCCACATATGACAAGGAGTTTTATGCCATAATTCAAGCCTTGAATAAATGGAGACATTATCTTGTCCCACGGGAATTTGTCTTGTATAGCGATAACCAGGCTTTGCAATTCATAACCAGACAGGAAAAATTGAATCAAAGGCATGTAAAATGGGTTGAGTTTATGCAGAATTTTACTTTTGACATAAAACATATCGTTGGGAATGCTAAAAAGGTTGTTGATGCATTAAGCAGGAGATGTTAGATTCTGCAGGAATTTCAGGTGAAGACCTTGGGGTTTGAACACCTTAAGGACATGTATTGTGATGATATAAATTTCAAGGAAGCATACGAAGCATGTGCGAACCCTATGCTGAGAGACAAAAGCCAGTGGACAAAGTACATGGTTCAAGAGGGATTGTTGTTCAAGGGGAATCAATTGTGCATACCAAAATGCTCAATGAGGGATAACCTTTTGAAGGAAAAGCATAGTGGAGGATTGGCTAGACATTTTGGCCATGATAAATAATTTGCACAGTTGAGCAGTTCTTACTATTGGCCAGGTATGAGAGCAGAGGTGATAAATTTTGTGCACATATGTAGAATCTGCCAACATGCAAAACGGAAGAGACAGAACACTGGATTGTATCAACCATTGCTAATACCATAGAGGCCTTGGGATGCAAAAAGCATGGATTTCGTATTAGGACTACCAAGAATGCAAAGAGGATTTGATTCCATATTTGTGGTGGTAGATAGATTTTCAAAGATGGCACATTTTATCCCATGCCAGAAGACTAGTGATGCAACACATGTTGCAAATCTATTTTTCAAGGAAATTCTAAGACTTCATGGCCTACCCAAAAGCATTGTCTCGAACAGAGAGACAAATTTTCTTGGTCACTTCTCGAGAACATTATGGAAGAAGTTGGGGACAGATTTTTTCTTCAGCTTAGCTTATCATCCTCAGACAAATGGATAGACTGAGGTGGTTAACAAAAGTTTGGGAAACATATTAAGGAGTCTGGTCACTAAGCACCATAGTCAGTGGGATCAGATTCTGCTGCAAGAAGAATTTGCATACAATGACTCCCAAACTGGAGCACTGGAAAGAGCCCATTCCAAATATTGTATGGAATGCAACCTAGGGGAGTATCTGAGTTGAGAGACATGGAACAGAGTGAGATCAAGAGCATTGGAGTAGAAGATTTTGCTGCAGACATGCAGAAGCTCCATAGCCAAATCAGAGGACAGTTGCAAAGTTCTAACCATGAGTATAAACTCAGAGCTGATCAACATCGTAGAGAACTTCAATTTGAAGTAGGAGATCAGGTTTTGGTACATCTAAGAAAAGAGAAGTTCCCTAGGGGAACATATAACAAGTTAAAGATGAAAAAGATAGGACCCTGTAAGATCTTGAGGAAGTTTGATGCAAACGCCTACGAGATTGAGTTGTCGGATGGTGTGGGCATATCGCCCATATTCAATGTTTCAGACCTGTATCCTTACAGGAAAGATTACAAAGAGGGATCAGAAGATCAAGAGAATATCCAATGGCAAAAACAAATGCTTGTAGCAAAGAAGCCACAAATGGAGAAGATTGTGGATTACAGGATCGGTAAAAAGACCAGGAGGAAAATTTATTTTGAATATCTGGTCTAGTGGAAGGGACACCCAATAGAAGATGTCAGTTGGGAAAATCAAACTGCTATACAGAAGCATGGAAGATCAATGCAGGAGCTAATGGACAAGAGTCCATGAATTTTTGTCAAGAGGAGTATGATGCAGGAGCATTGTTGTCACTCGCGAAGAGCAAGACCCATCCGCATCTACAAATCTGTATGGGAGCTCAACGCTAGTAGTTACAACAGATATTTTGAAGACCGCCTTAACTCAGTGTCAGAATTAATCTCTTGAGGCATGCTTGAAATCAGGCTGAGAAAATTTGGAGGCATGTTTGAACGATTACGAGCGAAGTGGGAGATTCCACTATGGCTTTGGAATGTGACTGATCTAGATAGTCGTTAGGTTAAGTTTTTCGAGTAGGCAAGTAGCCAGAGGGAAAACCTAACAACCCTCTGATAAATAGAGGTTTTGTACGCCGAATGAGGCTAATCAACAGAATAGGAGATAGGAGAAAAATCACAATTTTCAGTTTTTATTTTGGGAATCACAGTTGTAACCATTTTTTCACTTATGAATAGAACAAAGGAAAATTGATCCAATGCATGGTGTGAACATTGTTTACAATTCTTTGTATTGTGTTTTTTATGAATGAATGAATCTCATTTTGAGTAGATGGAACTGTGAATGTTAGGATAAGTTTCAATTCTTTCTCTTATGTTGGAGTGGTGCAAGGTGTGCACACAGAACGCAAGGAGTGCATTGATGGAATCTATTTTAGTTCCGAAGCTCATAAGAGATAACACGAAACTTTCCCTTTGCAGGGAGTGCAAATAGACTGGTGCAAGGCATGCACAGTCATCCTCAAGAACCCAAAACCTTGTGTAAAGATCTGGTGAAAGGATTGCACAGGTCCGAGATTCGACTAAGTGTCGAAGGGAATTTGCAAGAAGTCAGAAGAACATAAGAGGGGAACACCAGGAGGGCGAAAGGAGTTTCTCTTTGAGAAATATCGAGGATCTGAGTTATCGAAATCCTTGAAATGCAAGGAGTGCGCAGGAAATCGAAGTCTTTGTGAGACCAAGCTCAGAAGGGGTAACACTTTTCATAAGTGTTAAAGAGATCGAAGAATCAGACTCGTCAAAGAAGAAAAGGTTTGAAACCTTTGAACACCCAAAAGATCTTCTAACTCTGAAGATAGCGTAAGCGCAAGGAGGAAAAGATATCAGTCGTTCGATCTGAACGCTAGAGAATTGAAACCGTCCATCAGTAGGGACGTGTGGCGAACGACCAGCGTTTCGCTAACTCGCGCTTTGGAGGAGTCAAAGGGCAGAACACTAAGAATTCATGAAGCCCGAATATGCGACTTGATCTGAGTCATTGGACCCAGGAGAGATCTGGACCATTGATTGTCCAGGGTGAATTATCGACATTTCAAGGATCGGAGGATCGGAGGTGACAAGTCTTTCAACTTCGCAAAACGCGAAGTCCTAAAATCATCGTGACCATCAGTTCTGAGGAGAGACCTGGACCATTGATCTAGTGCAATCGCGGTTTCAATGATCGGGAGAATGAAGGCAAGGAGGCTCCAAATTCACGAAGTGTGAAACGTCGATTTGATCGCAATCATTGATCAAGGGAAGATCTGAGCCGTAGATCTTGGTTCATCGCGATTTCGGCTATCGGGTGAACGGAAGTAGCAACACTCTCAGGGTCGCGAAATGTGAAATCGCGACGTGCCATTCGCTCGGGTGCATGGTCACCGCCAGTGGTCACAAGGGAGAAAGGGCTTAAGAGAGAGGAGCTAGCGCTCGTTTGGCATTGAGGTTCGAACAACGCTTGGGAGAGAAGTCGCGGGTATCAGGCCACCTGCGCATTGTGAGAAAGGACCTGTGTAAGTGGGTTTGGGGTCTAGCAGAGACCCGAAGAGTCAATCAAACTCAGTATCTTGATCAATCCTAGACTGGGAGGTCACACATCCCTTAGTTGAGAAGGGGGGCCTGCATCATGAAGGGTAGCTCGGACGAATCATACTCAATAGGTTGTGTAGGCATACAATAACCGAATTCACTGACATAATCAGTGCCCTCAAGATCCATCACATGTCTATCATCCTTTTCTTGATTGTATAATATCTGGAAGGTACCATCTCCCATGGGAATGTGTGCATGGGTAAGGTCCATGCTAAGAAAACCCCCAAGAGCAGCATACCAGCTCCTGGATAAGAGCATCCCCCAAGCATCTGGAATTCCAATTACCACTATGTCCATGAGGATACTGATATGTGGGAAATCAATCAAAAAAACCTCAACATCCTCACACACCACGAGAAACTTTGACCCTTATAGAATCAATATCACATACATTTCCATAAGGTTGGGTTGTCTTCAAACCAAGTTTTTTCATTGCCTTTAATGATATGACATTTGTTGAGGCCCCAGAATCAATCATGTATTTGTTCAAGTGAAGGTCATTCATGCCAAATGAAATGTAGAAGGGAGGATACTTGTCCCTTGGCCGATCGAGATACATAGTGTTCAAAATCATGGGAGGATATTCCTTTTCAGTTGGTACCTGTAATACCGGAGGTGGAGGTGGTGGAGCCACCTTTTCTGTTGATGGAAGGGGAGTGTCAGGCTGAGGTGGAGGGGCTGAAACTTCATTCCATCTAGTGTAGTTTAAATAGTGCCTCCTTTTTAGTTCCTTCTTCTGATCATCTGTCAAATGATTCAAGGCCTGAATTATCCCTTCTCTTTCTCCTTGTCTTCTGGATTCATTGATATGCTCTTGGGTAACTTGTTGCCTTTCGAAATTACAAATCATATCAATATCGTAAGGAGAATATTCGTCTCGTCGGGGGCATTCATCTTCTATGTGGGGTACTTGGAATGGGAGGCACCACGCCTTTATGTCGACTATCCCAACTGGTTTAAAAGTATCTGGGGCCTTTGCCTATTGCTGAGGCCTTGGTTTCCAACCTATGGTATCTCTCTATTTTTTGGTAAACTGACATCTAGGAGCAAATTGATTTCTTTCTACTATAATCATGTAGTTAATAAGTTGATTCTGCTCATGGACAAACTGAGTATGCATTTGGTCTATCTTTTGAGTCAAGAGAGCAATCAAATCAATAACAATGTTGTTGGAAACCTTCATTCTTGCTTCTGCTTTGGTACGAAGGTACTAAAAAGGTTCCATCTTTGAATAAAGGAGGTTCTCTTCAATGTCAATACTAAATTGTTTAGCTCCTCCTAATGGTGTGGGCTTTTTGTCTTTGAGAATGAAACTAAAATTCCCTTCAAAAGCATTGATGTAAAGGACACGAAGTGATAATGTCGTAGGACAATAATCTGTTGGAATCTGATTGTATAACTTGTCAAATCTTGTAATGAATTCCTTTACTATTTCACACTCCCTTTTCTTTATCTGATTAAACTGAGCCCCAAGTGTCCCACTATCTATCTTTGTCGACCATCTGTCTTTGATTAATTTAGCCAAAGATTCATAGGATGTGATATGATTGTGAGGGAGTGCTATGAACCAATCAAATGATCCTTCATTCAATGACGAGGAAAACAACCTCATGGCCACATATTCATGCTAAATTCCTGCATTGTCCATATCCCAGCCCATGGTGTAAATATGATCCTCAACAGTTATCACATTGTTTTCCTGGGGACTTTGGCAACCATTTGTTGATTTCTTTGGGAATTGCATTAGGGTATCCTTGGATGTTGAACATGTTGATAGGTTTGTAGAGGTCTTTTACCAAAGGGGGGGGGCATTGGGGAAAAGGGAAGGGTGTCGTGGAAAATGGTTTTAACAACGGGAGACTTGAGAGTAGGCCTTCTTTGGTGGACCTTAGAAGGCTTGAACCTCCCAGGGGGAAAAGGTTTGGGAGTGGAAGGGTTCTAGGAAGGTGGATTCGCCAGACGAGCTTCATGAAAATCTCATCAAGAAAAGCGGAAAGGGAACGTCCCTTGGGTGGAGTCGCCAGGCAAGCTAAGGGAAAGGCTTTGGGATAACTTACCAAAGTGTCATTTAGCGTATGAAGAAGATTCAAAATATTCCCTGGCAACGACGCCAAAATGTTATGGCACAAGTTGTAGGTTGGGAAAATCCCGACCCAACTATAAGGCAAGTGCTACAACTTGGGAATCCTACACCCAATGTCACCTTGATGTAGGTCCTGCACTTCAAGGGTGACTATGTCACTCTAGGTCACTCTAGGGAGGCGATCACGGTGAACCTAGGGAGAATGAGATGGAAGTGAAGCCCCCAGAGGTCAATTCTAAGTCGAGTGAAATGTGTGGAATGAAGTCTTGGGAAGGTCCAAGGGTTGCCAAGTATGTCGAGTAACCTATAAATAGTGAAATACCTACCCAAGACACAAGAAAAACCACTTTGCAATGATGTATGTTAGTTGGATCAACAAGTCAAGCTTGTTGTCCCTAATTTGCAGCAATACATAACAATATATATCAGCAATATAATGGCACTATAAGTTGCTCAATAAATGCTAGAGATCAAGTGGAAAATACAAGAGAAAGACAAGTTAATGACTAGCTAAACTCTAGATGAAAAACCAATATTCTAGCATAAAAAGATAAGGCTGTTGTAAACACTTGTCTGCAGAAAATTATATCAGACTTATGGTTGTAACATTCAATGTATTACAACAAGAAAATCAGCCACTGAAATCCCCTCAAAGTTTGCCAAAAATGCGCTAGACCAATAAGAATAAGTGTGCAAACTTTGAGCAAAATCAAATGGTTGATAAGAGAGTTATTCAAGCAAATGAGTTAGGGTTTTTGCAGCTGTTAAGCCCTAATATTGGCTCATTACCCCTTAATTGGGGCATATTATATTAGTAATGTTATTTTATTTATGTCGGCTTTAGGCCATTAGTTGTAATTATACCTCCTAGTCT
>JZKD02S2092511.1:20976-34374 GCA_000966675.3 Picea glauca | reverse complement strand
CCTGAGGTTTTTCTATGCTATATTGATGTTTGGTTCTTAACATATGGTATCAGAGCTCAAGGTCTTGGGGTTTCGCTGCTACATCTGAGACATTGTGGAATTTTCGCTATAACTTATTTTCTACAACATTTCAGAAAGAATGTCTTGGAGCATATTTAGTAGACGGATCAAGGTACGTTGGGTTCAAAATTTAGCTCCTGAAGCCTTATACTTTTGGAGATACAACCTATACAAGATAGGGTTCTGGAATCATCCTGAAATGAGTCATTGTGGAATTTTCGCTATAAAAACATTTTTGTAATGTTTCAGACCCTTAAATTTGGAGGCCATTTACAAAAATTAGTAAGGTATCTGTGGTAAAAAGTTCATCTTCTGGGTCATCTTAAATTTGTAGATACACCTTGTGTAAGATAGGGTATCTGACTAGTCATATTGACTAGTCTCAAGAAGGTGTTCCAGGTAAAACAATCATAACTTATTGCTAGAGTATCCAAATTGAGTGGGATTGGTCTCATTGGAGCGTGGACAGTCTATAGTATTTTGGGTGCGAGTTTCAGAATTTGATATCAATTATTTTTATAACAGCAACAAGTCTATATTAATGGCTGAAGATGTAATTTTATAACAGCAACAAGAAGTATTCCTTGATGGGGACACCTTAGTGGTTGTGAGGTTCCCAAGGCACAAGGAATACAATCCACTTTGCAAGAAGTAAAAATGACCAAAAATCATGTTTCCCAATGCCATATTTTATTTCTCCAATGCAATAATAAATTACTAGTGCTTTTAATTATTGGGTTAATGGGATCATGAAAAGAAAGAGCTAAAGAAGCTACCTCCTCAGGGGTGTAAGCCCGTTTACTTCCCAAGGCAAGTTTCTCTAGTTAGGGTTTAAGCTAAGCGGGTGTATGCCCTTATACTTCTCTTAGCAAAGCCTTATTTAACCAATAACATGAAGCAAAAAGTGATCAAGATTATGGTGGGGGTGTATGTCCTTATACTTCCCACCTAGCTCCTGGCACAATGACCTTGACTTGAAACAAATTACAACGTGAGAGTAAAAACTATACCAATTCAAGGGAAAATGCCAAGATAATCCACCACAATAGACGGAAATAATCCTTCACAGGCTAGTGCATCACTCACATCATCCACAACATCAAGAGATAACCATAAACAATAGCCTAAAGAGACCAATTTTCCAAAGATAGCAAAAATTTCAAACCAATACTTCTAACAAATGAGAGAGAGTTATGTTCAAATGAGATCTTATGATCTCTTATTTATACAAAATGTCACTAAGGTGACTTGCCCATAAATTAAGGAGTAAACCACAAGACTAGTGGTCAACATCCCTAATATTTCCCTCTTTAACAAAGTAATATTAAACAATTCATTTAAAGTTTCACTTTTGCACAAATCCTAATTTTACATGGACGTCTCCCCTTTAGGAGACGTTTTGCCACTTAGAAGAAGTCGTTGGTGTTTGAGAAGCATGGGAAGGTCTCTAAGTTCCACAAGTCAAGCATCTAGACAATTTCCTCATGGTGAAGA
The DNA here is from genome assembly GCA_000966675.3 of Picea glauca. Taxonomy (NCBI): domain Eukaryota; kingdom Viridiplantae; phylum Streptophyta; class Pinopsida; order Pinales; family Pinaceae; genus Picea; species Picea glauca. The sequence continues at coordinate 32,820 of JZKD02S2092511.1, read as the reverse complement.
GCTTCTTCTCCTCAAAACATCCATGTGTCAATGAGTGGCTACATCACCACCAAGCCCTAACCGCCTAGATGAGGTCATGCTAAAAAAGGAGATGTTTTGCCTCTCCTAGGCAAAATGTTTGGCATGTCGGGGCTAGGATACATCGTCCAAGTCATCTTCAAGGCATTTCAAGTTTGATCTTCTTCATCTGGCATATGGGCCCTTGGCATTCAACATGTGGGCTTCCAGCCCCATGGCAACCCAAGCTAGGCTTTTTCTCCCAAAACTATCCACCAACTAGGTCATGTAAATACAAATGAGCATGCCCTCCAAGGATCTCAAGTCATAACATCATGATATGTGAATTCAATCATTAAATGAGCCACCTAAGCATGTGCATCAAATATCACTATATCAAACAATTAATTGCTCAAAGACGCTATGTGACTTGTCAAGTTTGAATATGGGATGGTTGACGAGGTGTCCTATTTGGTAGATCTTGCCCTAGATCAAGGAGAGTTTCCAAGAGATCCCTCTCTAAGCCATGTAAAGTGGATGAATTGGTTGGGGTCAAGACTCAATGGACATAGGGCTCATGACATACAAGGGGTCATAGTGTCTCATTCATGGGTTCCTTTGTAGAGGGTGTGTGGTACCTTCATCCACAATGCACTTTTCCCAAGCCCATTAATTTCCATTCTTTTATTCTTTCATAATTTCAAGGAGAGGTTGAAGGTCACTGCCCTGGCGTGGTGACCATATAATGGCAATTTCACCCACAAACATCTAGTGGAAATGAAAAGGTTGGCTCATGATGAGACCCCCTTTCTCTCAGCCATGCAACTAAGAGACATTACCCTGGTTTGGTGACCAGATGATGGCAATGTCATACCACTAGATATTCATGGATGTGATACGCCAGCTCGTGTTGAGACCTCCTATCCTTTAACTAACCTTTTAAGCATTATTTAGTATATGTGGGTCCCCTTTACTCAAAAATAAGTGTTCCACTGCTTTCTTCATTGATCCCTAGGTGAAGCATCTAGTAGGTTCATACAAGGCTTTTATGTTTTGCCCAACATCAATCCATCTGGGACTTCAACCCCTTATTCCCATAGAATGAGGCACAACCCCTTCTTGGGTCAATACACCCTAAAATCCCAAGAGATAAGGAAATGGAGGGGAATAATGATGGAAAGTGGTAAGTATGGTCGRGAACRGTACAATGGYTCTTTAAGGGAGTTCCTATTAGCAAATCCATCCCCAAGGAAAACCACTTACTAGGGCACAATGTCAACCACCAAGGTGAAGTAGGGAAAAAGGCCTAATGTCCAAGCATATATCATGAAATCTAGAGAAATCCAATATACAACATTCTCAATTGGCTTAAATATTGAAATGATGCTCACCATAATATTGACTTGTACGTCATGGAGCAAGGCCCACTGCCTTCCAGAATCCAATTGACGTGGTGGATGCCATTTGGAAATATGTGACCATCTATGGTGGTGAGAGGGGTTTCCATCTGTGCAAAAGGGTATTGTTGGTCATGTAGTCTCTCGACCCTCCATATCTGCAACCTCAAGGCCTCGAGACATAATCTCCTTAGTTATCCACAAAATGGGGTTAACATTTGGCTCCTACTTGGGGACATGTGCTCATTGTAGAGTGCATTTGAACTGCAACATCTCCTGGTAGACCTATGCCTAGAAGGAAACATCAAACTGTCGAGTGTAGGATGGCCTACTCATCCTTGTTCTCATATGATCATAATCAAAACAAACAAAGCTAGAAAAAGAAAAAAATTACGATTTTTCAAAACATTCTAAGCTAAGAATGAAATCAATATGCAAGTAGAGAAAAATGAAAATGAAATGCATCTAAACTAATATGAGCAATCAAGATGCAAAATGTAGGGAAAATCAAGATGACTTACCTAATTACCTAGGGCATGGGCCCTCAAGAAGTCACGTGACCTAAATGTATGGTTGGAGAAGAGATCCATCCACCAATAATGTCATATTTCTCCCATCTAATGCTGCCAAATAATCCCTCTCTCTATCAGACTTCTACTTGGTGATGTAAGGGCCAAGCCATGATTTTTTATCTCACTGGTCATACCTAGGCTTTCCCTTTCTCTTGTCCCACATGAGCACAAGACGTCCTTCAACAAAATTAATGCAAGGTGTATAATCAAAACGTGGAGGCTCCGTGCGGCTTGTCTCTTGGACCTTTTCTTCATGTTTCTTATCTTATTTCTTCAAAATTTGGACAGACCATGGCTCCTTCCCATGGTATTTGGAAAGTTTCTCTTTGTATTCCTCTGTCCATGGGAGAAGTACATCTATGGAGTCTTCTTGCATGAAGGGTAGCTCGTATGGATCATACTCAATAAACTGTGTAGGCACATCATAATCACATTAACTGACATAATCAGGGCCATCATGATCCATCACATGTCTATCATCCTTTTCCTGATTGTATAATATGTAGAAGGTACCATCTCCCATGGGAATGTGTGCATGGGTAAGGTCCATCTAAGAAAACCCCCAAGAGAAAAAGACCAGCTCCTGGATAAGAGCATCCCTCGAGCATCTAGAATGTCAATTACCATTATGTCCATGAGGATACTGATATGTGGGAAATCAATAAGAAAAACCTCAACATCCTCACACACCCCAAAAAAATTTGACCCTTTTAGAATCAATACTGCATACATTTCCATAAGGTTGGGTTGTCTTCAAACCAAGTTTTTTCATCACCTTCAATGATATGACATTTTTTAGGCCGATATGCCTAATGAAATGTAGAAAGGAGGATACTTGTCCCTTAGCCAATCGATATACACAGTGTTCAAAATGATGGGAGGATCTTCCTTTTCGGTTGGCACCTGTAAGACCAGAGGTGGAGGTTGTGGATCCACCTTCTCTGTTGATGGAAAGGGAGTATCAGGCTGAGGTGGAGGGGTTGAAACTTCATCCCTTCTATTGTAGTTTAAATATTGCCTCCTTAGTTCCTTCTTCTGATCATCTATCAAACGATTCAAGGCCTGAATTATCCCTTCTCTTTCCCCTTGTATTATGGCTGCATTGATATGCTCTTGCGTAACTTGTTCCTTTTCGAAATTGAAAATCATATCAATTTCGTCGGGAGAATCTTTGTCTCGTCGGGGGAATTCATCTTCTCTGTGGGGTTCTTGGCATGGGAGGCACCAAGCATCTATGTCGACTGTCCCGATTGGTTTTAAAGTATCTGGGGCCTTCGCCTCTTGCTGAGGCCTTGGTTTCCAACCTGTGGTTTCTCTCTGTTGTTTGGTAAATTGAGGTCTGGGAGCATATTAATTTCTTTATACTGTAATCATGCGGTTCATAAGTTGATTTTGCACTTGGACAAATTGAGTATTCATTTGGTCTATCTTCTGAGTCAGGAGAGCAATCGGATCAGGAACATTGTTGTTGGAAACCTTTGTTATTGATTATGCTTTGGTACGAAGGCACTGAAAAGTTTCCATCTTTGAATCAAGGAGGTTCTCTTCGATGTCAATGTTGATCTATTTATCTTCTACCAATGATGTGGGATTTTTGAAATTTGAGAATGAATAAAAAATTCTCTTCAAAAGAATTTACGTAAAGGAAATGAATTGATGATGTCCTAGGATGGTAATTTGTTGGAATTTGATTGTATAACTTGTCAAATTTGGTAATGAACTTCTTTACTATTTCATAGTCCCTTTTCTTTCTCTGATTAAATTGATCCCCAAGTGTCCCACCATCTGCCTTTTTCGACCATCTGTCTTTGAATAATTTGGCAAACGCTTCATAGAATATAATATGATTGTCATGGAGTGCTATGAACCAATCAAGGGCTTCTTCAGTCAATGATGAGGCAAACAACCTCATGGCCACATCTTCATGCTCAATCCCTGCATTGTCCATATCCCGACCCATGGTGTAAATATGATCCTCAATAGTTATCACAATATTTCCTGGGAACTTTGGCAACCATTTGTTGATTTCTTTGGGCATTGTATTAGGGTATCTTTGGATGTTGACCATGTTGAGAGGTTTGTAGAGGTATTATTCCCAAGGGCAAGCCATTGGGGCAAAGGGAAGGGTACGGTATAAAATGGTTTTAGCAAAGGGAGACTTGAGAGGAGCCATTATTTGGTAGACCTTAGAAGGCTTGAACCTCCAAGGGGGGAAAGGTTTAGGAAATGAAGAGTTTTGGGAAGGTGGAGTCACCAGATGACCTTCAATATGAGGTCATCAAGAAAAGTGGAAATGGAACGTCCCTTGGTTGGATTTTCCACGCAAGCTAAGGGAAAGGCTTTGGAACAGCTTACCAAAGTGTCATTTAGGGTACGAAGAATATTCAAAATCTTTCCCGACAATGACGCCAAAATGTTATGGTGAAATTTGTAGGTTGGGAAAAATACCTACCCAACTACAAGGTAAGCGCTACAACTTGGGAATCCTACACCCAATGTCACCTCAATGTAGGTCTCGCACTTCAAGGGTGACTAGATCACTCTAGGGAGGCGATACCAGTGACCCTAGGGGAATGAGATGGATATGGATATAGATGGAAGTGAAGCTCCTGGAGGTCAAGTCTAAGTGGAGTGAACTGTGTGGAAGGAAGTCTTGGGAAGGTCCAAGGGTTGCCAAGTATGTTGATTCACATGTAAATGGTGAAATACCCACCCATGACACAAGAAAAACCACTTTGCAATGATGTATGTTAGTTGGATCAACAATTCAAGCTTGTTGTCCCTAATTTTCAGAAACAGATGGCAATATATATCAGCAATATAATGGTACTATAATCTGCTCAATAAATGCTAGAGATCAAGTGGAAAATACAAGAGAAAGACTAGTTAATGACTAGCTAAACTCAAGATGAAAAACCAATATTCTAGCATAAAAAGATAAGGTTGGTGTGAACACTTGTCTACAACAAATTATATCAGCCTTGTGGCTGTAACATTCAATGTATTACAGAAATAAAATCAGCCAATGAAATCCCCTAAAAAGCTAAAAAGTACGCTAGACCAAGAAGAATAAGTGTGCAAACTTTGAGCAAAATCCATTGATTGATAAGAGAGTTATTCAAGCAAATGAGTTAGGGTTTCTGCAGCCTTAATGGCTGAAGATGTAATTTTATAATAGCAGCAAGAATTATCCCCCTGATGGGGATGCCTTAGTGGTTGTGAGGTGCCCAAGGCACAAGGAATAGAATCCACTTTGCAAGAAGTAAAAATGACAAAAATCATGTTTCCTAATGCAATATTTTATTTCTCCAATGCAATAATAAATGATTAGTGCTCTTAATTATTGGGTTAATTGGGTCATGAAAAGAAAGAGCTAGAGAAGTTACCTCATTGGGGTGTAATCCCTTTTACTTCCCAAGGCAAGTTTCACTAGCTAGGGTTTAAGCTAAGAGGGTGTATGCTCTTATACTTCTCTTAGCAAACCCTTATTTAACCAATAACATGAAGCATAAAGTGATGAAGACTATGGTGGGGGTGTATGCCCTTATACTTCCCACCTAGCTCCTAGCACAATGACCTTATCTTGAAACAAATGATAGCATGAGAGTAAAAACCATATCAATTCAATGAAAAATGCCAAGATAATCCACCAAAATAGCAAGAGATAACCCTTACAAGGCTAATGCATCACTCCCATCAACCATAACATCAAGAGATTACCATAAACAAGAGACTAAAGAGACGATTTTTCCAAATATAGCGAAAACTTCAGACCAATACTTCTCACAAATGAGGGAGAATTATGTTCAAATGAGATCTTATGATCTCTTATTTATACAAAATGTCACTAAGGTGACTTGTCCATAAATTAAGGGGTAAACCACAAGACTAGGGGTCAACAACCCTAATCTTGCCCCCTTTAACAAAGTAATATTAAAGAATTTATTTAAAGTTTCACATTTGCACAAATAAAACCCTAATTTTACATGGACATCTCCCCTTTAGGTGAGGTTTTACCACTTAGAAGAAGTCATTGGTGTTGGAGAAGCATGGCTAGGCCTCCAAAGGCCACATGTCAAGCATCTAGACAATATCCTCATGGTGAAGACCTTCTTCTCCTCGAATTGTCCATATGTCAATGAGTGGCTACATCACCACCAAGCCCTAACCCCCTAGATGATGTCATGCTAAAAAAGGAGATGTTTTGCCTCTCCTAGGCAAAACGTTTGGCATGTGGGGCTAGGATACATCGTCTAAGTCATCTTCAAGGCCTTTCAAATTTGATCTTCTTCATCCGACATGTGGGACCTTGGCATCCAACCTGTGGGCTTGTAGCCCCATGGAAGCCCAAGCTAGGCTTATTCTCCCAAAATTGTCCACCAACTAGGTCCTGCAAAGACAAATGAACACGCCTTCCAAGGATCTCAAGACATAACATCGTGATAAGTGAATCTAATCAATAAATGATCCACCTAAGCATGTGTATCAAAGATCACTATATTAAACAATTAATTGCTCAAAGACACTATGTGACGTGTCAAGCTTGAATATGGGAGGGTTGACGAGGTGTCCTATTGGGTAGATCTTGCCCTACGTCAAGGAGAGTTTCCAAGAGATCCCTCTCTAAGCCATGTAAAGCAGATGAAGTGGTTGGGGTCAAGACTCAATTGGCATAGGTCTAATGACATACAAGGGGTCGTAGTGTCTTATTCATGGGTGCCTTTGTAGAGGGTGTGTGGTACCTTCGTCTGCAATGCACTTTTTTTAAGCCCATTAATTTCCATTATTTTATTCTTTCATAACTTTAACTTGAGGTTGAAGGTCACTTCCCTAGCGTGGTGAAAAAATAATGGTAATGTCAGCCACAAACATCTGGCGGAAATGAGAAGGTTGGCTCATGGTGAGACCCCCTTTCTCTCATCCATGCAACTGAGAGCCATTACCCTGGTTTGGTGACCAGATGATGGCAATGTCATACCACTAGATATTCATGGATGTGATAGATCGACTCGTGATGAGACCTCCTATCCGTCCACTAACCATTTAAGCATTCTTTATTACATGTGGGTCCTATTTACTCAAAGATAAGTGTTTCACTACTTTCTTGGGTGATCCCTAGGTGAAGCATCTAGAAGGTTCATGCAAGGCTTTTATCGTTTACCCAACATCAATCCCTTTGGGACTTCAACCCCTTCTTCCCATAGAATGAGGGACAACACCTTCTTGGGTGAATGAACCCTAAAATGCCAATAGACAAGGAAATGGAGGGGAATAATGATAGAAAGTGGTAAGTATGGTCGAGAACGGTACGATGGCTCTTTAAAGGAGTCCATGCTAGCAAACCCATCCCCAGGGAAAACCACTTACTAGGGCACAATGTCAACCACCAAGGTGAAGCAGGGCAAAATGCATAATGTCCAAGCATATATCATGAAATCGAGAGCAATCTAGGATACAACATACTCAATTGGCTTAAATATTGAAATGATGCTCACCATAATACTAACTTGTACGTAATGGAGCAAGGCCCACTGCCTTTCGGAAGCCAGCTGATGTGGTGGATGCAATCTAGAAATCTGTGACCATCTGTGGTGGTGAGAGGGGATTCCATTTATGCAAAAAGGTATTGTTGGTCATGTAGTCTATCGACACTCCATATGTGCAACATGAGGGCCTTGAGACATAATCTCCTTGGTTATCCACAAAATGGGGATAACATGCCTACTGTAGAAAGACTAAGTGCAACAAAGGCTATAGTTGGGTGGAAAAGTGCCCACCTCGGTTGGTTTTCCCAACCAACAACTTTTGTATATAAGTGTATATGTATGTTTAATGGGTTTGATGCTTGTTCCATTTACATTATTTTTGTGCTTGTGTAATTATGGAACTGTATGAATTGTGAATAGAGCTTAAGAGAGAAGGAATGGATGTATGATTTGAGTTCTTTAAATGCATTGATCTTTCCTTATTGGTTATTGTCTTCATGAAGTTGGAAGTGAATATGATGAGTCTATGTAATATACTCCTTGAATTATCAATGATCAACTTTATGGTCAATTTTCATGAATTTGATACGTTGTAAATGCCTATGGTTGAGAACCCATTTATGGGAAACTTGCATGGATGTATGATTCCCTAGATAATGGGAGATTTTCCATGTTCGGTTATCTTTTGTTGAATGTGTAGGTGAATGACCCGAGTCTCATGGTCAAATCTCTGTGAAAGAAGAGTAGAGTGAGGAAGTTATTTACTCGGGAAAACTATTGTTTTCCATGAATTCTTCCATCTCTCAAGTCATGGAAATGACCAAGATCTGTGTAGAGGTGTGCCCTATACAACCTTTGGGATTCAATGCTAGGGATTTGGGAAATGGATTTTCCCCTTTATCCTTTGAAACACTTGCCTTAGTAAAAAATCTCAGATTTTAGGGTCGACAGATCCCACTATAAACCCTGCAATTTCATTTATTTGAAAATTCCCAAGCATGGAGTTTATATGTGGAGAACTCTAAGGTTGGTGAGGTCATGCCAATGAGAAGTTCATCCAGATTCCACGTAATTGTTTACATGGCAAAGAACAAGTGGTAGAGGTCATTGGTGATGCCACTATGGCAGGCCACGTGGATTGACCTAGATGGCGGAATGGTGCAACTGAACTATAAGTTTCGAGATGAAAAGGGTAGATGATGGGTGGGACGGAGATGTCATTGTGACGTGGATGTTGGGTATGTGTTATATTCTTTGCATGTGTATGTGGGGGTGTGTCTGATTTGACGATCCTCCCCCCAATAATGGTGTATGCCTGCATTGGGCACTGCTCGGAGGGGTCTCAAGGGGGCCAGGCTTGGCCCCCATGATAGCTGTATGGGCTTTTCCCAAAGCCAACAAGATTTAGGGCAGTGCCCCAAATTTATTTACTTTGGGTGGTTTTCATTATTTTTTAGCGATTTTCCAAGTTTATCCCAGATTAAGGGATTAGGGTTTTGGTAGCTGCAAAATACCTAAGATATTGTGTTTATTGTATTGTGAATGGTGAAATTAATACAATGAAGAGTTGAGAGGTGTGGTACCAAGGAAAGATGGTTTTCTCCCTGTTAAGGGTTTCTAGCATAAATCTCTCTTACTATATGTATGAGTCATTGATTCATTTTTGTTTTGCTTATGAATTTATATGCATTGTCTTACCTCACAGGTTTAAAACTTACAGTGGAGCCATGTACACAAAGTTCCCCAAGTGCGACGGAGAATGGAATCTAATGTGAAAGTGTTGGGTGGAGTGATGAAATCGAGTAAATCACCTAAGTATCGAGAGTCAATCTCGACCATGCATCGGAAGTTGAGAGTAAATATCAATCGTTCATCAGAAATCAAGCATTGAAAAGATATGAAGGCACAATGTTCAATTGAGCCCGAAGGCACAAGTCAACAAGCCTATTAGACTGTGGGTTTCAGGAAGATTGATAGTCTTGGGAGTGTGACACTCTGATGGAAAAATCCCATAGGCACAAGCCTGAAAGAACTAGAGTCATTGATTAGTGGTTGATCTCGATTGCTAGATTTGTTGGGATCAAGTAATACTTGTTAATTGTCACGCGGTTTAAGGACCCACGTAGATTTGGGTTGTTGATCGACGTGTCTATCAGTCATCCAATCCATTCGACAAGCAAGTTTCTTCGTGAGGGTTAGGAATAGAAGAGGATTCCACGTCATATTGATGAGTCAACATGCCATGTTGGTATGTCGTGTTAGGAGACATGTCAACAAGGGCAGACAAGTAAAATACTAGCATGTGGTAGCCAGGTATAGGTGGGACTTGCAGATATCATTGGAAAAGGTCAAGAGTGGCATCAGATAAACCAAAAGCTAAGGTTTAGTCTATACTCTACGTTGGAGGTTGACGGTCAGGAAGTCTTTCCAGAGAAGCAAACCTAGAGGAATGGGCCTGAAAGCTTTGCAGTTTTTAGAGTGTGGGTAAAACCATGAAATGGGATAGATTGAAATTTTGTTGGGTGAAATATGATGGAGGAAGTCTGATAGTATTGTAGACTTCAAACTTTGGGTAGATCCTTATGTTTGGCAAGAAGTATTTTCTGAAGGGAATATCTCGATGGGGCATTCTCGATACTATTGTGGTCCATCTGTTCTAAGTTAGAGATTGTAAAAGCTGAGGACTCAATAAGCCTACGGAGTAGTTTTGTGTGGAGACCCTTGAATGCGATACATAAACCCCTCAAGTATAAGAGTTCGACAATGTTGTGCTCTTCGGGTTGCAGAAGGATTTGCGAACAAGTCAATGCATATTCCCAATGGAAAAGTTGAAAGCAAAAGTCCAATAATGTTGTAGGCCACAACTTTCGAGAGGAATAATGAGCAAGGCATGTTTACTTCTCGATTTAGTTTTCCCAAAATAATGAGCTTGATAGAGTCGTGGGGCAAGGACTTCAAGATAATTGCTCAACTAGGTGTTAGGATTTTCCATAGGTGATTTTATGAAAGAGGAATTCTTGATAGCTTTGCGGGCTCTAAAAGCTCAAAATTATGAGCCCAAGGGTTTATATTGGATCCATGTTAGCTAGATGTGGAGAGTGGTCCATGTGGATGCCACATGGTTAGGATGATGTCATCACATGAAATATAGGAAAGAACTTCCAGATGGCATAACTTCTTTCCTGGAGCTTGATTTTGAGCATGCTTACAATTTTTGAAAAGCTCTTGAGGAGCATAATCGATCTATAAACTTAAAATTGAAGCTTGAATAGTGGTTAAGAAAATAAATTTGGTACACCCCACCAACCTAAGGAAGGGTTTTGGGGTCGGGTGCGTTATAACATCTTAGATCCATATCTCAAGCATATCATATAGCACACTCAACCATGGGATTTGGTGCCCTTTCAACTCCCAAGCACTTTTGGTATGTTAGTTGTATATCCCCATTAGGAAAGAACAAATTGTAGTAGACCTTGAGGCATTTACCAAAGGGCAAGAATTCTATCAAAACAATATAAAATTCTAAAAGAGATCTTACTTGCTTTATAAGCCTCTATAAGCATGAAAATCTAGCATGATTGTATATATGGCTTAGTCTAGGATGTGTATTGTTGGGAGATTTTTGAGATCCATACAAACGTAAAACTAAAATGAAATTATTGATCAATACCACCAAGTATATTATTGTTATTGAGGATATTTACTATTCACTTTATCTCTCGAACCATGAAAAAAATTGCCATAGTGGATGTTAGAGTAGAATCCCTAATGCATAGATATGATGATAATAACAAATTCGTTACCTTATTTATATCTTTCTTAAATATACCACATGGGCATCATGAATTTTTCTTTGAGGAGTCAAGGATGTAAAGGATACATCTCGTAGATGTTGGGCTTGAGGTGAAGCATAAGAAATGAGAGCCCTAGGGTCATTCTCAAATTATTTCACAGGAAGAGTATTGTCTGACAAATGTTGGTGTTGCCATAAAGAACAAAAAGAATGTGAAATAGTGTGATAGATAAAGATGAAAACAATTGGAAAAAGGGGAATGAAGAATTTGGAGAACAAGGGACTAATGACTTGATGATGCATGAAACTAAATGAATATAAGCACAACTTTCATTGTTGTAATCACAAGTTTTTGTTATGTTGACACGATCCATTTTGTATAGTTTCAGTTAAACTTAGTCAAGAACACACATGTTAGGAAGTTTCACCAAGCTTAATAGAGTTTTTTATCCCATGCAGAATCATTAATAGAGGTTTGCATGAATAAAAGAAAAACAATGCAATATATTTACCATGAGCTTGACTAGCCTTTTTCAATATCTTGATGGATTGTTGAGTCCTTTATATTCAAGTTTTTGGTCTTATATTCCCAAGTATCT
>JZKD02S2092511.1:0-20926 GCA_000966675.3 Picea glauca | reverse complement strand
TATATTTACCATCATGTACCATAAATCAAGCTCAATAGCCTCATTTGACTTAAAAAGGACAATCATGAATGCAAATATAGTTTGGTGGTGAAGTCTACCTCATGTAGTTACAAAAGCATGGGCATAGTACAATCATTTTGGAAAAGTTCAAAGAGTCCTTCATTATCCTACATCGTGGGAAAGCATTCTCTGATCATTAGGGTCATTCTCATTCTCACCATTCTTGTGATCATTATCTAAAGAATATTTCTTATGTTGCATTCTCCATTATATCTCTTTATCCAAATATGAAGAATGACCAAATCGTCACTCTGATGGAGAATTTGTGGGCACCTTTGAGGAGAGATGGATGGGTTGTAGAAGAACATTTAAGTTAGGAAGCCTTCGATTACTAACTATTGTTGCTCATTATTTTCTTGAGAGCCAAGTTTACTCTTCTAAGTCATTGCTAAAAGGCAATCAATAGAACAAACTCTTTATGCTTGCTCTAAAGAGCATTGAAATTGAAGATGATCCCTAGGGGACTATTGGGTAGAGAAAGGGTAGATTCTTCTTGTGCTATGTAGGGCAGTAGAAGAGAGATTCATGACTAATTGATCGTTGGATGAAGTGCCCAAAGTACTATATCATTAGTAGATTTGTTGGGCCATGAGAGCTATTATGTTAGGTTAAGTGAGTTGTAGGTTTGTAGCTTGTTTCCTTTGCCTTGGTGGCCTCATAAGTTGACTTGGGATGGCATTTGCATCGAATTTCTATGATCAGATGAAAATTTACTTGTACATAACCATTTTTTTGGACCATCATTAGTTAAAAAATAAGTTTTCTATTTATGTTTATAAATCTATAATTGAATTTTACCTTTAGTTATGGAAATATATGTAATATGCATGTTGTGTGTCTGATTATGCTAAATTTTGAATATAGGCCATTGGTTACCATGAAATCTATTATCCATACTTGTTTAATTGCTTTGCATTTTTTCTATTGCACCCATGCATGCATTTGAAATAGTTATGATCCCAGTATGGAAGGCCACCACTATTATGTTATAACAAATGGATCTCTTCAAAATTGGAATTTTAATGTTTTGTTTAGTAGCTTCGTGTTCCATTACTAGGGATGTATGAAAGGAAACACTCCAGAGTGCAGAGTGATTGTAACACCCTGTTTCCACCAGTTTGTAAATATAACTATATTGGCCAAGAGACTATGGAAAACTCAATATGTCTGAATGTTTGATTTGATGGACCTTTGTATAAAAGGTTGATGAATGTAAATTTTGTTATTTTAATAGAAAATGGATAAGTGTTGCATGACTACTCAAAAGGGGATTTGCTAAGAGAGACCACGAATGCTATGAAAGAGATGGTGAAGGGGACCATAAATGGTTGCGTTAACCTCCACCAGACCAGTACTTTGTTGGATTTAATTGCTCAGGATCAGAATAACCCTCTGACCCATGAATGAATTACAGTCAGGCTGGTAGGTGGGAAGACCTCCTCAAGAGTTAATGAGGGATGGGGCAGACCGCCCATCTGTAAGGCTTCCATACCTGACCACGGACTGGGAATTCAGGCCACACACAATCTTGCTGAGAAAGGAAATAAATGAAGGCATGGTGGGGGAGGAAGACCTATGAAGAGTGCAAAGAGGAGAGACTGAGCTCTCAGGTTCGAGGAAGAACTGTGAAAAGAGTGTGTTCTGATCGCGGGAAATAAAGACTGAGTCGGGAGAAGGAGAGTAACCTTTGTCCCTATCTATTTCTATGCCGGAAGAAGAGAATCAATCTTAAAGCATTGTGGTCTAGCTTGGGGGTGGCTAGTGGTAAATTCATTAGGAGTGACTGAGTTTTTGGTTGGGTGGAAATGGGCACCCCTTCCAGCAGTCGCTTCACATTATCTCGTTCTAATAAGTGTTTTCATACTCTATGAATTGAATTGGGAATTAATGGTTGCATGCATGTATTTACATATGGCTTATGTATTGAAATAGTTAAGTTATGTGTATACGTTGGCTTCCTTGAGAACTTATGCTTTTGCTTTTCCCGTATGCTCCAGTTTAACCCTCGATGGTGTTTTCCCCAGGGAGCTACCTCACAGCTCTGGAGTCGGAGCAAGCCTCTTGGCACTGCTACCGTCTCATTAATCCCACGAATTTACCCTGCCCTGTTTCAGAACTTAAAGTTCTACGAGTTAGGAAGGCGTTTCCTTCAAACCAGTAGCCTGAGAGACCTTAAACTTGCGCCCACGACCTTAACCAAAAATCATCTAAGAGTAGAGCTCATAGCTCGAGAGTCATCAGAAGGTCCATGTGACCTGGGTCTAGGAACCCTACGCTAAGACCGAAAGGAGCTAGCTCATGATGGTTTCAGAGTTTGGGAGCTCAAAGCCCTGGGATGTCAAACTTCACGATAGTCAAAATTACCCGAACTCCCGGAGTAACAAGAGCCATAGATGAATCAAGAACCCGACAGAGGAGATGATTGTGAGCCATTCATCGGGAGGAAAAAAAATCTCAGTCGTCAGGTTGACTTAAACATCCACTGGAGTTAACAGATAAAACACCAGTCGTTTGATTAGAATCGATGGTTGGGAATCATCGCAGAGTGCAAAGGCAAAATTAAGGGATGTGCTAGTTCACAGCTAACAATCAACCAACGTCGTTGATCTCGTTGGGGTGGAGGATCAATGACCACTATTAAACAGAGTCGGGTGAGAACTTTTCATATTGCGGAGATTAAACTCTTCGATAAAGAGCGAGCATGTTGGGGCCCCACAATCACTAGGAACCGTCGACCTGTGGACAAATTGGTATTGGTCGGATCTCGACTCTGAAATCTGAGCGATGTTGAAAGACGATCAGACCGGAGCATAATGGATGGCGAATCATGGGAAACCACAAGCATAAAGGATGGCGACATGCCATGAAGTGGGGGATGGATCCCACAATAGATACGAAGAGTCTGACGAGAGGAGGGCGGTGGAGACCCCTCTGGATCTAGGTGAAACTGTAAGGAGCCTTATGGCCGAATTACAGAGTTGCAAGGCTAACAACGAGAGATTGATAAAGGAGCAAGAAACACAAACGGAAATAAATGCAGTCTTGTTGTAGAGCTTATCTGATATACAGAGGTAGCTGCAACATGGACCTACAACCAATCATGTGGACTGATGACATACATAGAGAAGTCAAAGTCCACTTGAAATATGAAAACATGGTCCCATAAGTGGCCACACAAGGAGAAGCACCTCGAGGAAGTCCCAAACTGGAGGCAAGGGATGCTCATCGGGAGAGTCCTCTGGAAAGGGAACTGACAACTCTGAGGAATCTTCTAGTAGCAAAACTAGCTCACATTCTCAGAATAAATGAAAGAAGCGAAAGCATTCAAAGTGTCATGACCCTGAATATTTCAAGAAAGCCAAACCACCCTCTTTCAATGGAGAGATTGAGAAAGGGGAAGAGGCAGAAGCTTGACTGCTTGGTTTAAAGAAGTACTTCAAAGTCCATGACTATTCTGAAAACTTGAAGGCTCGAATAACCATCTTCAACCTGAATGGAAAGGCTTCCATTTGGTGGGAAGATCTTAAGAATGTGAAAGGAATCCATGAAGAGGACTTATCATGGAAATAATTTGAGAAACACTTCAAGAAGAAGTATCTATCAGAGAAATACTTTGATGGGAAGACTAAGGAGTTCTATGAACTCAAGCTGGGACAACTCATCATAGAGGAATATGTCAATAGATTCCTTGAGTTGCTAAGGTATGTACCTTACTTAAAAGATGAAAAGGTAAAACTGCAACGATTTATCAGTGCGTTACCGCAGACCTACTGGAACAAGATTGAGTTTGATGACCCAAAGACCTTAAAAGACACTATCCTGAAGGAAAGGTATTGTTATGAACAGTTCTAGCGTCAGACAAAACCTTGCGAGGACTGGAAGAAGAAGAGTAGTTCAACATTCAAGAAGAAGGGGTCTAAATCCTCAAGATTTAAGAGCTATAGGAAGGATTCAAGGATGAGACTTCCTACCCAATGTGTGTATCAACATAATTCCCCCTCTCAGAGTGGAAATAAACCTTTTGGATCAACCCCGGGAAAGACTAATAACCCAAAGAGAGAACCCTTGAAATGTTGGGGTTGTAGAGAAGAACATCTGCTGAGGGATTGCCCACACACACAATAGAACAATACGAGAGTCTACAACATCCAAGAAGATAACACAATCAATGATGTGGCTAGGAGCATGCCACAAATTTATGCGGCTTTGGATAATAAACAAGCCGACCACCAAGCTTCAGTGGTGGAGATGGAAGGTATGATCGCCAACCATCTAACTTCTATTTTAATTGACCCTGGTTCTAATTTGAGTTATGTGTCCCCTCAGATGGTTGATAAGTGTAAAATGAAACCAGTTAGACATGTCAGGCCATGGTTGGTACAACTAGCCACTGGAACCAAAAGACAAGTAGCAGAGGTCACACCAGCTTGCCAATTCATCATGGATGTATTGCCCACCCAAGCGACCCTTAACATACTTCCCCTATGATCTTATGACTTGTTGATTGGTATGGACTGGTTGACTCCTTATAAAAATAAGTTGGATTGTTACCATAAAACTTTAGAATGTGTAAATGAAGAAGGGAGAAAGATGACCCTCCAAGGGATTCATAAACCTATCTCAATGAGACAAATATCAACCCTTCAAATGAAAATTATTGCAGAAAGGGATGTCCTCTATATGCAATACAGGTGTTGGAATCTGTTGAGGATGACAAACCAAACCTAGAGGACCACCCCATATTAAGAGAGTATAGAGACATGTTTCCAAAAGAGGTATCGGGTCTACCCCCGAGAAGAGACATTGACTTCTCGATAGAACTTGCACCAGGAGCAGTGCCAGTGTCTAGGACACCCTATAGGATGAGTACACCTAAGTTAGTTGAGCTCAAGCTATAGCTACAGGAAATGATGGACAAATTCTACATATAGCCCAACGTGTCTCCATAGGGAGCACCAACCTTGTTTGTGAAAAAAAAGATGGCACGCTACGACTGTGCATAGATTATAGACAACTCAATAAGACAACCATAAAGAACAAGTACCCCTTACTAAGAATCGATGACTTGTTCGACCAATTAGGGGGTGCTTCCATTTTCTCAAAGATTGACTTCAGGTTTGGATACCATCAAGACTGAATCAAGGATGAAGACTTCCACAAAACGACCTTTAGGACAAGGTATGGTCACTATGAATATGTGGTGGTGCCATTTGGATTAACCAATGCCCCCGCCACTTTTATGTGCTTGATGAACAATGTACTCAACAAATTCTTAGACAAATTTGTATTGTTTTTCATTGATGATATCTTAATATACTCCAAGAACAAACAGGAGCATGAAGAACATCTTATAATTGTACTTCAAGTACTAAGAGAGCATCAACTCTACGCTAATTTTAGCAAGTGTGACATTTTCCAGAAGCAAGTACATTACTTGGGCCATGTTATTTCTGAAGAAGGGGTGGAAATAGACCCTGACAAGATCAGATCTATTATGGAATGGCCTACCCCAAAGGATGTATCTGATATCAGATCCTTTATGGGCTTAGCAAGATATTATAGAAGGTTCATAAATGGATTTTCCAAGATTGGTTGTCCAATCACTGCCCTCCAGAAAAAGGGGGTTAAATTCACTTAGACATCAGAATGTGAAGAAAGATTTTAGGAACTAAAATACCTTCTGACCCATGCACCCATGTTGAAGATTGCATACCTTGATAATGACTTCCTCGTGTGTACAGATGCCTGCAATGAAGGACTCAGAGGAATCCTTATGCAAGCAGGACGTGTAATTTGCTACAAATCCAGGAAATTGAATGAGCATGAAATCAATTATGTGACCCATGATCTAGAGTTGGCTGCCACAGTGCATGCTTTAAAAATGTGGAGGCATTACCTCCTGGGTGGGATATTTGTACTTATGACAGACCACTATGGGTTGAGGCACTTGTTTGATCAACCAAAACTCAATGTTGGACAAGCTAGGTGGATGGCTCTCCTTAGTGAGTTTGATTTTGAAATCAAACACATCAAAGGGAAGGAAAATAGGGTGGTTGATGCCCTTAGCAGAAGTATGAAAACGATTCACCTGGAAGAGGTAAGCACCCGTGAAACAAATGTCAGGGAAAGAGTCAGGACTGCACAAGAAAAAATGCATTCTTCAAGACCGTGACCTCATACCTAAGGAAAAAACCTACATGGCTAAAGTATGAAGGCTATTAGATGCTTAATGAAGGCCCGCTAACCTACATAAACATATTGTATATTCCAAGTTGTGACAACTTGAAGAGGTTCATAATGGATGAACTACACAAGAGACCATATACTGGTCACCCGGGATATCGGAAAATGATCACGACCACTAGGAAACAATTCTATTGGCCTGGGCTGAAAAAGGACATAGTTGACTATCTAGCTAAGTGCCTAGAATGCTGACAAGTTAAGGTAGAACATCGGCACCCAACAGGGTTGTTACAACCTCTATCGATTTCATAATGGAAATGGGAAACCATTTCCATGGATTTCATCACCGGATTACCAAAATCGACTAAGCAAAATGATGCCATCATGGTAGTGGTGGACAAATTGATCAAGTTTGCTCACTTTGTTTCTGTCAAGTCGACTTGCAAGGTAGTAGATATTGCCAACATCTTCATGAAGGCGATACCCAGACTCCATGGCATGCCTAGATAGATTGTATCCGATAGAGACACAAAATTCACTTCAAGCTTTTGGAAATCCTTGATGGTTGGTTTTGAGACTAAATTGTTGTTTAGCACAACCTATCACCCCCAAACTGATGGACAGACAGAAAGAGTAAACCAAATATTATAAGACATGTTAAGGATGCATGTAGTGCATCAGCCTAAGAAGTGGGAACACTACCTGCCATTGGTAGAATTTGCCTACAACAGCGGTTATCAAGACTCACTGAAGATGAGCCCTTTTGAAGCTCTCTATGGTAGATAGTGCAAGATTCCAATGAGTTGGAGTAATCCAGTGGATAGAATTACAATCAGATCGGACATGCAGAAAGAAATGGAACAACAAGTGATTCAGATAAGATAAAATCTGAAAATTGCTCAGGATAGACAAAAGAGTTACATTGACAGAAAGAGAACTCCCATAGAGTTCAAGACAAGAGACCATGTCTATCTTTGAGTTAGGCCTAGGAAGAGTTCCCTGAGAATGGGAGCTTGTGCCAAGCTGGCAACTCGGTATTGTGGACCCTTTGAAGTATTAGATAGAGTGGGACCTGTAGCCTATAGGCTAGCACTCCCCCCACAATAAAGGCACATAATGTTTTCCATCTTTCCTTATTGAAGAAATATGTACATGATTCTAATCATATAATTGACTGGTATGTGATCCAGGTGGAGCCAGAGGGAGAATTCCTGCCAGAACCTCAATGCATACTAGACAGGAAGGAAACCTCACTTAGGAACCGAACCACTGCACAGGTCAAGGTGCAGTAGAAACACTTTGGCCCAGATGAGGCTACGTGGTAAATGGAGGATGCTGTGAGACATGCATATCCAATTTTGTTTACTTTTGTATATACATAGCATGTTGACAAATAGAACATCGAGGACGATGTTCCTTTAAGGGGGAGGGAATTGTAACAACATGTTTCCCCTAGTTTGTAAATATAACTATATTGGCCAAGAGACTATGGAAAACTCAAAATGTGTGAATATTTGATTTGATGGACCTTTGTATAGAAGGTCGATGAATGTAAATTCTATTATTTTAATAGAAAATGGATAAGTGTTGCATGATTGCCGGAAAGGGGATGTGCTAAGAGAGACCACGAATGATATGAAAGAGATGGTGAAGGGGTTCAGGAATGGTTGTGTTAACCTCCACCGGACCAGTTCTTTGTTGGATTTAATTGCTCGAGATCAAAACAACCCTCTGACCCATGAATGAATTACAGTCAGGCTAGTAGGTGGGAAGACCTCCTCAAGAGTTAATGAGGGGATGGGGCAGACTGGCCATATGTAAGGCTTCCAGACTTGACCACACACAATCTTGTTGAGAAAAGAAAGAAAGGAAGGCATGGTGGGGGAGGAAGACCCGCGAAGAGTGCAGAGATGAGAGACTGAGCTCTCGGGTTCGAGGAAGAATTGTGAAAAGAGTGTTTTGATCGCGGGAAATAGAGATTGAGTCGGGAGAAGGAGAGTAACCTACGTCCCTATCTATTTCTATGCCGAAAGAAGAGATTCAATCTCAAAGCATCATGGTCTAGCTCGGGGGTGGCTAGTGGTAAATCTGTTAGGAGTGACTGAGCCTATGGTTGGGTGGAAACGAACACCCCTTCTGTTGAAATAATGTAACTGCAAAGTGTATTATTATTATTTGATATATTATTCATTGGATCAATCCCCATTGTGGATTGATCATGTCGGCTATTGTATAAGGACCAAATCCCCTTTTGTGGATTGGTCATAATGTAATTGTAAAAGGCAAAAGAAGAAGTTGGCCCCATAATATATCAAGAGGCCCCGAAATATAATAAAGGTGGTTATAACCACCTAGTTTGAGAAGTCGGCCCTGCCAGTGAAGAGACACTTCACACATGCCAGTCTTGTATAAATGAGGAGGCTAACACCTCACTTAGATACAACTCACTTACTCATTTGAGAGACAAGTTTCAGAACTGCAGTTAGAGAAGAAGGAGAGAGAGTGGCGCATCTTTGGGAGAGGATATTCTTTATTAACTTGAGTTATCTCTTGGCTTTGTATTGGCTATCTATAAGAAGGAAGTTTTGTTGGGTTTTCTTCCCCTAGAGGGTTTCCCAGGATAAATGTTGTGTCTCTTGTGATTGTGTATTTCTCAGTGATCTTTTGTTATGCTATTGGTATCTATTGAAATGCAAAGAACCATAATAATGGCTTAAACATTAACATGGTTTCAGAGCCAAGCTGAAGAGAGCATCTTTCACAAGAAAAAGTGAAAAACGTCACTATTGTCGTATATGCAAATTAGGTCTTTTTGTTGGTGAGGTATTTCAGCCCTAAAACCATCTAGAAAAGTTCACCCTCCCCCAAGGATCATTTTGGCACCTTCAGCGCACCTTTTCGGTGGCTAGATCTCCCAGAAAGTGAAACCCTAGTTTTCACAAAGTACCAGAAAACCAGAGTACCAAAAATACCAGAGTACCAAAAGTACCAGAAAACCAAAAGCACCAGTCCAAAAATCACAGATCAAGTTTGAGGAGGTAAAAGTTGGATTTTCGAAATTCTGACTGCACGAGCTTACTCGCCTCAACTCAGTGCATCTATCCCCTGGATCAGAATTTCAAAATTTGAAGTTTGAAAAATTAGGGTTTCCTCATAAAACCCTAAGTTGCAGTTGCAGATGCAGTCTCATAATCAGTTGCAGTTGCAATACCAATTACAGTTGCAGTCGTACTACCAGTTGCAGTCACCCTTGAAGTTTTTAAAGAGTTGGTAATGATTACCGTTGCTGCCAGATGGAGCCACTACCTACAAATGCTATCAGAGGTATGTACTCACATATGTTTAAATGGTTAAAATTTAAAGAGTATTTGCAGAAGAAGGGATCTCTTGCCATAGATCCAGAAGGATCTCAAGATCCAACACATTAAGAGGAATGATGCAACCCAAGTGTGATCATTCTGATATGCATATGACATTATTTTGATCAGTGTTGCATATTATAGCTATGACCATCATTCTAACCTTTGATCAAAATCATTCTAACATGCTGCTGATGGAAGTATTGAGAAATATAAAGCAAGATTTGTAGCTCGTGGCTTTTCTAAAAAAGAAGGCATTGACTATGAAGAGACATTCGCTCTTGTAGCCAGATACACTTCGATCAGAACCATCATATCTCTTGCAGCTAAGATGAAGTGGAAATTACACCAGATGGACGTGAAGATAGCTTTCCTAAATGGTGTCATCGAAGAGGAAGTGTATATAGAGCAACCTCAAGGATTTGAAGTTGAAGACAAGAAGTCTCATGTCTGCAGGTTGAATAAAGCATTGTACAGATTGAAGCAAGCTCCTAGAGCTTGGTATGGCCAGATAGACAACTTTCTGACGAGCTTGGGCTTTACCAAGAGTAAAACAGATTCTAACCTCTACTTCAAGGTTATAAACGATGAGCCAGTGATACT
This sequence comes from Picea glauca, assembly GCA_000966675.3. Lineage (NCBI taxonomy): Eukaryota > Viridiplantae > Streptophyta > Pinopsida > Pinales > Pinaceae > Picea > Picea glauca. The sequence goes on along the minus strand of JZKD02S2092511.1, from coordinate 10,721 downwards.
ATTGCTATATGTGGATGACTTATTCTTAACTGGAGAAGAAAAGCTCATCACCAAATGTAAGAAGAGACTCGCTTCAGAAATTGAGATGAAAGACCTTGGCCTAATGCACTATTTCTTAGGTCTTGAGGTATGGCAAAGTCCAGAGAGGATATTCCTTAACCAAGGGAAGTATGCAGTTGAAATCCTAAAGATATTCGACATGTTGGAACACAAGTCCATGAATACACCCATGAAAGCGAAGCTGAAGCTGCTAGTCGACACTTCGTCAGAATTGATTGATGCCACGCTATACAGACAGATTATTGGATTGCTAATGTACTTGATGAACACCAGACCAAACATTTGTTTTGTCGTGAACACCTTGAGTCAGTTTCTGGTAGAACCCAGACATGTTCACCTAGTGGTTGCAAAACATGTGATGAGGTACCTTAAGGGTACAATAGATTGTGGTCTCAGCTATGATGGAGATCATGATTTCAAATTGAGTGGATATACTAATGCAGATTGGGCAGGACGTGTTTTTGATAGGAAAAGCACTTCAGGATGTTGTTTTAGTTTGGGATCAACCATGATCTCATGGCAGAGTAGAAAGCAATCCAGCATTGCTCTTAGCACAGCGGAAGCAGAATACATTGTTGCATGTTCTGCCAGCTGTGAAGCTAGAAGCTATATGGATTCGAAAGTTGCTAACCAATCTATTTGACCTAGAGATGGAAGCAACCACAATCCTATGTGACAACCAGAGCTGCATAAAGATGACAGAGAATCCTGTATTCCATGACAGGTCGAAGCATATAGAGATTCGATATCATTACATCTGTGGCATGGTGCAGAGAGGAGCCTTAAAGCTTCAGTATGTTAGCACGGATGAACATATTGCTGATGTGTTGACCAAGCCTCTATCTCGTGTAAAGTTTGAGCACTTTTGAGATAAGCTTGGTATAGTCTGAAAGGACCTTCCTCGAAAGGGGGAGTAGTTGTTGTGATGAGACATCTCTTGCTTCCAGCTTCAGTGCTGTGACGTAAAGCAAGAAGATGTGATGAGACTAGTACTGTGCTTCCGGCTTGACAGATGTGACGTAAATCTAGTCTAGTATCCTGCTTCCAACCTGATGGTTATGATGTAAAGCAAGAAGATGTGATGTGACTAGTACTGAGCTTCCGGCTTGACAGCTGTGACATAAAGCCAATCTAGTATCTTGCTTCCAACCGGATGGTTGTGACGTAAAGCAAGAAGATGTGATGTGACTAGTACTGAGCTTCCGGCTTGACAGCTGTGACATAAAGCCTGTCTAGTATCTTGCTTCCAGCTTGATTGTTGTGATGTAAAGCAGGACGAGTATCTTGCTTCCAACTTTATTACTGTGACGTAAAGCAAGATGATGAGATGAGACTAGCACTGAGCTTCCGGCTTGACAGCTGTGACGTAAAGCCAGTCTAGTATCCTGCTTCCATCTTGATTGTTGTGACGTAAAGCAGGACAAGTTTCTTGCTTCCAGCTTGACTACTGTGACGTAAAGAAAGACTATGAGATGAGACTAGAACTGTGCTTCCAGCTTGACAATTGTGACATAAAGCCAGTCTAGTATCCTACTTCCAGCTTGATTGTTGTGACGTAAAGCAGGACAAGTTTCTTGCTTCCAGCTTGACTGTCGTGACGTAAAGCAAGACGAGCATTGTGCTTCCAAACTTACAACTGTGACGTAAAGCCAATCCAGTATTATGATGATGAGCCAGCCTCGTGCTGTGATGGTGATGTATTCGTCTTATACCAATACATATTGATGCAGATGATGATTGCATTCCTTTGAGAATGACGATGTTCCCGATGAAGAAAACTTTTGATGATTTATAGATACGCCAGTCAGTGTTCCAAGATGATATTGATGATGTTGTCCTCTCACCCACTTGATGCTGTTGATAATGTTGTCCTCTCTCTCTCACCTGATGCTATTGAAGAATACCCTTCTTGTTAAGGGCGAGTGTTGAAATAATGTAACTGCAAAGTGTATTCTTATTATTATTTGATATATTATTCATTAGATCAATCCCCATTGTGGAATGATCATGTCGGCTATTGTATAAGGACCAAATCCCCTTTTGTGGATTGGTCATAATGTAATTGTAAAAGGCAAAAGAAGAAGTTGGCCCTAGAATATATCAAGAGGCCTCGAAATATAATAAAGGTGGTTATAACCACCTAGTTTGAGAAGTCAGCCCTGCCAGTGAAGAGACACTTTACACGTGTCAATCTTGTATACATAAGGAGGCTAGCGCCTCACTTAGATACAACTCACTTGCTCATTTGAGAGACAAGTTTAAGAACTGCAGTTAGAGAAGAAGGAGAGAGAGTGGCGCATCTTTGGGAGAGGATCTTCTATATTAGCTTGAGTTATATCTTGGCATTGTGTTGGCTATCTATAATAAGGAAGTTTTGTTGGGTTTTCTTCCCCTAAAGGGTTTCCTAGGATAAATGTTATGTCTCTTGTGATTGTGTATTTCTCAGTGATCTTGTGTTATGCTATTGTTATCTATTGAAATGCAAAGAACTATAATAATGGCTTAAACATTAACACCTTCCAGTAGTTGCTTCACGTTATCTGGTTCTAATATGTGTTTTCATACTCTATGCATTGAATTGGGAATTAATGGTTGCATGCATGTATTTACATATGGCTTCTGTATTGAAATAATTAAGTTATGTGTATACGTTGGCTTCCTTGAGAACTTATGTTTTTGCTTTTCCTGTATGCTTCAGTTTAACCCTCGATGGTGTTTTCCCCAGGGAGCTACCTCACAGCTTCGGAGTCGGAGCAAGCCTCTTGGCACTGCTACCATCTCGGTAATCCCACGAGTTTACCCTGCCTTGTTTCAGAACTTAAAGTTCTGTGAGTTAGGAAGGCGTTTCCTTCAAACCAGTAGTTTGAGAGACCTTAAACTCGCGCCCACGACCTTAACCAAAACCTAGCTAAGAGTAGAGCTCATAGCTCGAGAGTCATCAAAGGGTCCATGTGACCTGGGTCTAGGAACCTTGCGCTAACCCTCAAAGGAGCTATCTCATGATGGTTTCAGAGTTCGGGAGCTCGAAGCCTTGGTATGTCAAACTTCATGATAGTCAAAATTACCCGAACTCCCAGAGTAACAAGAGTTGTAGATGAATCAAGAACCTGACAGAGGAGATGAATGCGAGCCATTCATCGAGAGGAAAACTGATCTCAGTCGTCAGATCGACTTCAAGGTCCACTGGATTTAACGGATCAAACACCAGTCGTTCGATTAGAATCGATGAATGGGAATCATTGCGGAGCTCAAAGGTGAAATTAACGAATGTGCTAGTTCACAGCCAACAATCAACCAACGACATTGATCTCGTTGGGGTGGAGAATCAACGACTACGATTAAACAGAGTCAGGTGAGCACTTTTTAGATTGTCGAGATTGAACTCTTCGATAAAAAGTGAGCACGTTGGGGCCCTGCAATCACCGTGAACCGTCGATATGTGAACAAATTGGTATTGGCCAGATCTCGACCGTGAAATCTGAAGGATGTTGAAAGATGATTAGACCAGAGCGATGAGGCGTAGTGATGCCATCCATGGTGACATGGATTTAATCTTGACAAGCCACATGCCACCTGGATTCATGTGCATCACATACCCTATAACCCCTTTGGAATGTGACACATGTCATCCCAGACGAGGGCACGTGTTGCCCCTAATCCAACTATGTGTCAACCCCTGGTATGTGCCCACCTCGCCCACATGGTTGGTGAAATGAATGGAATTCTAGGAGTCTGGGACTTCGGGACTCTAGGGGATTTGAGGTGCTAAGAAAATCCTCGAAGTATCGAAATGTCGAAGTGGATCCTAGCCGTTGGCACAGGAAGTAATGTGGCAGTAGATCATTAACTTCGGAGAAGATCCACTCCGGAGGAAATGAAGTGAGGTGCTTCAAAAATCCCCGAAGCCCGAAGTGCCGGAGTAGATTTGAGCCGTCTGTTGGCAAGGACAAGTGTCTCCAGCTCCTGCACTCTGAAGGAGAAGTACTCCCGAAGAGTCGGAGCTCATTGTGACCGTTGAGTTGCAACATACACGTGTTGACAAATCTGGAGAATTGGAAGTTGGATACTCCGGAAGAACAACGAGGAGAGGCTGTTGACCAAAAGTCACCCAAAGTTCTAGAAGAGAGAGAACAAATCTGGACCGTTAGATCCAGACGAACATGCGGCGAAGATCCGTGTACTCTGGGAGAAGAGCACTCTGGAGGAAATTGAGAGTAGTGAAGCCAAAACTCCTGAAGCCTGAACGATTGAAGTAAATCGTGACCATCGATATGAGGAGGACACGCGTTAACAGATCACAAACTTTGAAGAAAAAGGATTTGGAGCATTCGAAACTCCTGAATACCGAAGTCCCGAAGTAGATCACAACCGTTGATCAAGAAGGATGCGTGGCACTTGATCTGTAACTCTAGGTACAGAGCACTTCGGAGAAAAAGGCTTTAGAGCGTTCGAAACTCCCAAACGTCGAAGTCCCAAAGTATATCACAATCATCGATCAAGAAGGACACGTGACGCTTGTTTTTTAACTTTGGGTACAAAGCACTTAAGGGGAAAAAGGCTTTGGAGCGTTCAAAACTCCCGAACGCCGAAGTCCCGAAGTAAATCTCAGTCGTTGGCTATGAGAGGAGTGTGGACCATAGATCTGGTCAGTGTGTGTTCACGAGTTCAGAGTTCAACAAATTTGGAGTCAGGTGTGTCAAGAACTGTTGGCATCGGAAGTCACTCCTGGATTGCGGCAGGAGCAGAGCTCAACGCCCAACATTTCTGGCGCCGTTGCCGGGGACGAAGTTGAAGATTTTCCCCGAGATTGAATGACATTGAGTCTCTTATTCTGAAGGTGCATCAGGCATCAGAGCCCTTAAATATTGCTACTATGCACCTGGCGACTCCACTGTGGCGACTCCAAGGTTTCCACATCACTGTTTCAGTTGCGACTACTTTAGCACGCCTGAAAGCTGACCCAGAGGAGCTTTCTTGAGAAGGTTTCAGCAGCTGCTTTCTTAGCTTGAAAAGCTTCCTGGGGTAACAACAACGTAAGATCTGCTCTTGATGGTGAACAAGGACTAGGAATATTCAAAGCTGTGAATATTTCACCTGGCGACTCCATGATTCGAGGATCGATTGGCAACTTCGCTGGTTCGAAATGGAGAAAATCCTAGCTCGGAGGTTTGCTCCTTTTAATTTTTCTGCTATTTTTGGTTTTCCTAATATTGTCCCTTCTCCAGATGAATGGGGCGATTATTTGCCTATATTTAGAGAGCATGAAGAGGACAACCCTGCTCAACACCTTAGTGAGTTTCGTGAACTCATGCATCAGTGGGAGATACATCATGAGGATGTATTATTGAAAATGTTCATGTTCTCGTTAGCAGGAGATGCTCGCAAATGGTATCATTCTTTACCCCCTACTAGCATTTCTTCACTCAGTGAATTCCATGCAACTTTCACCGCCTATTGTTAGAAGCTTTATCTCTTTGAGTTGATTTTTCATAACTGTTGTGAGGGATACCACAACTATACACAAGATAGAGTTGTTGCTTACGTAGGCTATGAGGATGATCCTGATGACTTGGATTAGAAATCAATCCTTTCTCATCCCCATTCGTCTGCATCAGAGGGAGGTTATGAGAGTGATGAAGATCCCAGAGAAGAAGAAGATGCTTGGGGCAGAGTTATGAAACTGATAAAATATCTCACTGCCAGACTAGACAAGTGGGAAGTTGAATGATGTGCATAGGATTTTCCAGCCTTAGAAGAAGATGCTCTTGGTATCTCTACAATGGATGATGGTGAAGATCCCAGGGAGGAAGAAGACGCCCTGAGTGAGCTGATGGAGCAGGTGAAATATCTCTCTGCCCGATTAGAAAGATTGGAATCTGTAGACAATGAAGAGGATTTTCCATTCCTTGAGGAAGATGTTCTTGGCGGCTCTTTTGAAAAGGATATTGAAGATTTCATAGCTATAGAGACATTAGCTTATGTCCCTGGTGAGCCTGTTGTCTCAGATTTTAAAAAGGAAGCGATGGTGGAAATGGATGGTTCTCTTTTTCTTCATGAGATTTCCCATGATGTGTTTACATTCGAGGTCGAAACGAAGGAGCAGGGGATAGTTCCATTTATGCCTGTTGGAGAGGCTTTGTTCTTCCCCGACTTTGATGATTATTTCGAAGAGGAGTAGTAGAACCCCACATCACCTTTTGCTGATCAGAGCAGCCAACCTATGTATGACAACTACGAATCAGATTCTGAGCTCGATATGCTGGATTTCTAAGAACAGACCGCAGAGCCTTGTCCTCTGTTCACTAAGGAAAATTATCACGAGGAAATCAACCATCCAAGTCCTTCAGGAGACGTTGAGCAGTACGAGGAAGAACAAAGTTTTTCCACGGGTCTTGTTTATGACCATTATGAATCTGACCCTTGGGAGAGCCGAGAAGGAGAGCCAGAGGAGGATTTTACTTTTTGTCCAGAGCCAGTCAACAAGCAACCAACACCTGAGAACTGTCAGCCTACGTCAGTTGTTTTTTTTTACCCACCTATGCTTACCTTAGATATTCAACCACACGTCCACAACTGTGTAGCAGAGGAGGCTGCCTGTTGCCAATTTTTTGGAGTTTACCACTGGTCCTATGAGCTTGTGAAGGAATACATGGAGTTGTATTTCCTTCACAATTTGGAGCCGCCCTATTTCATCTCGACTTCAATCTATAAGAAGAAGTTGAAGAGCATAACCATTCTACTGTCACAGTTACACCACCTGTTTGTAATCATCGACAAAAGGAAGGAGCTTTCATTAAGGAAGTTGCTTGAATGGCTATGGTGGAAGTTTTCTTTCACCTAGCCCCATGTAAGGGATTTTATTAGTTTAGGACTGTACATAAATAAGCTCCTTTGAGCATGTATCTTTATTTTGTTTTTCTTTTACTTTTCGGCCTGTATTTTCAGCAGGATGTTTTGATCTTGACTCCATAGCCCAACAGAAGGCACTGAAGCTGCAATATGAGTTCTTAGAGCATCACAGGGACGACTCTATCCCCCATGGAACCTAATGTTAGTGTGAATTCTTGCAAGGGGGTGTTTTCTCTCCACGATTCGAGCCTGTGGCGTAAATGCAAAGAAATGGGGCTTAAAAAACCTAACAAATACATTTTGTCCAAGGTCACAGCCATGAGCGCAATGTGCAACACACAGAAAATCCATTTCAGGTTAAAATTGCAAGCAGGTGGGCGGCTCCAGTATTTAGCGACGAGGATCGATCGATGGAGCAGATCGTTGGTCGGCGGATATTTGCAACCGACGGAGTTGTGCCATGTTTAGCACAGGAATCGAGCCCGCAATCTCACTGAAATGATCCAGGCCGTCCATCCCGGAGGAGCACGTGGCACACGATCGAGCTCTGTCGCAACTTCGCCCATCGCGACCTTGAAACGCTTTTTCTCTGCAACTGGGATCCCTGAAACGCGAAGTGTCGAAGGCGCCCAGGAATCGGGCCCACAATCTTGCCGAAATAATCTAGGTCGTCCGATCGAGGAGAGACATGTGGTGCACGATTGGGCTATATCGCCACTTCGCCTATTGTGACTTTGAAGAGCAAGGATCAACCTCCTCCCAGCCGCGATACGCGAGATGCGAAGGCGTCCAGGATTCGGGTCCACAGTATCGTCGAAAGTGTTCTGGGTCGTCTGATCAAGAAGAGACACATGGCGCACGATTGGGCTATATCACCACTTCACCTATCGTGGCTTTGAAGAACAATGATCAACCTCCTCCCAGCTGCGATACGCGAGATGCGAAGACGTCCAGGATTTGGGCCCACACTATCACCGAAAGTGTTCTGGGCCGTCCGATCAAGGAGAGACACGTGGCGCACGATTGGGCTATATCGCCACTTCGCCTATCGTGGCTTTGAAGAACAAGGATCAACCTCCTCCCAACCGTGATACACGAGATGCGAAGGCATCCAAGATTCAGGCCCATAGTATTGCCGAAAGTTTTTTGGGCCGTTCGATCAAGGAAAGACATGTGGCGCATGATTGGGCTATGTCGCCACTTCGCCTATCGTGACTTTGAAGAACAAGGATCAACTCCCTCCCATCCACGATACGCGAAATGCGAAGGTGCCTCTAGGTGCGGGCCCACGGTCATAGCACTGGGTCGTATGGAAAGGGGACAAAGCAGATGAGGGGTGTGGAGCCAATGTGTTCAAGAAAAATTGATCGTGGCTGTCAGTTCTAAAGCCGATCCAACCGTTGATCCTGGAGGGTCGTTTCACGAGATTGGGCACCAGGAAATTTGAAGGCAGGGGAAGTAGAAATCCCCGAAAGAAGAAATACCGAAGCGCCCTTCAAGAGAGGCGCCAAGTCATGGCCCTGGGTTACATTGATGGTGGTGCCAGAAGAAAGGGAGGCCAGCCTCCGAGCCGTAGAGAGCAGGCACGTGGTCTTCTCCTAAGCATATCGTCTCGGCCACTCCTTGGGGAAGCAATTAATGAAAATTGAGTAGGTAGATGAAACCTTAGCTAGAGCCATAAATGGAGGGTATGGAAGGCCTGGAGCAATCAGCCCGTGGTACCCTTGTGTGCAGGTCCCCCCTGCAAGAGCCATGTTGAGTTAAGGTGGCGTCTGACGAAGGATTTCTGTCTAAGTTTGACTAAAGAGACGCCACACCTTAGAGGTTCGAGCACGCCTCTGTTGGGCATATTTCTCTGAGTATATATACTCATTTTTTTAGATTTTTGTGGCATCGATGGTTGAGCTAGGCTCCCAACTGTAAAGTTTTGATGAAACACTAGTTGCTCTGGTTATGTATTAGCACTTGAGACTTCTTGCCTTATGAATGTTAGCATTTTTTCATCTCTCTATTTACACTGTGTTAGAACCGCTCGAAATTGGAGGATCTAGTCGAGTTGCGCCATTATAGGATGATGTATGTTGGATCACTATAATAGTTGCATTGTTTCTAATCAGTTCTTGTATTTTTTCAACGCTGAATGACTTGGAATTGGAAGATCCAGTCAAGTCACCTTTCAGTTCCTCGAAACTCTGAACCAAGAGGATCTTGTGTTCTGAGTTTTTCCTCTTCAAGCTGTCGAAAGGCTTGATGCCCAAGGCAGTCTTGCTCGCTCCCCTTACCAAGTTTTCCATCTGCTCATTTATAATCAACCCATTGACTGAAGTTAGATCAAGACCTCTTCTGTTGTTACATACCAGGCTCGGTTTTCTGAGTTAGAGTGATATCTCCCTGGGCCTCTATCCATTCGATCACCCCATTAAAATTATTCGTGACATAAACTGATGGGCGTCGGGCTCTGCTCCTGCCGCAATCCAGGAGTGACTTCCGACGCCAACAAGAACACCTAAAGCCCGAAGTTTCGAAGTGTGTGGGAACGAAGGCTTAAGCCCACGATTTTTGGTTAGGGTCACGTGGAGGACTCTGTGAGTACTCAGAAAAGTGGATTTTCGTCATAGAAGTAAGAACGCTGGAAGTTTTGGGATATCAGAGAACTTGGGAGAGATATATCTGCCATCTCTGAGCTTGGTTCTAAGCATGGAGACGATGGCTAGAAGGCTCTAAACGAGGAGAATGGGATAGAGACCCTAAATGGAGGTTTGATTTCTTAAGAATAACAAAATTTTGACACCCCACCATGGGTGTGTTACATTGACCAACACTCATAACACACAAATCCAAATAAAACCATTAAATAACACTTTAAAAAATAATAAATATAACAATATAATTAACTTATATGACAATACAATGAATGTTAAAATAATTTCAATATCTTGACATACAAATAAATAAATAAATAAATAATTGTTAAAAAATAATTTAAAATAATTTAAATATCATGAGATAAAAATAAATAAATAAATAACTAATGCTCACTATTGAATCTTGATAATGATTTATCTCTATCCTCATTTAATATGTAAAATGACCATTGAACACTTTAGAGTCTCGACAATAACATGTTGAGTATGTAACCCTGCAATCCTTATTATACCTGTGGATATGCATGGTATATAGTGTTGAGTTAAGTTTGACTTTTCTATTAGTTCATGGTTGACTATAAAATATACACCTCTTTATCCAAAGTTTTAAAAAATAATGATTAATTTTAAATTTTAAATTTTAAATCTCATTTATTTGATATTTTATTGATCAAAAACTTTAAAATCTTATTGCTGCCTTCACTTCTCCTAATTTTATTGTAATAAATATTTATTATTTTTTATATATACTATCAAAAATTAAATATCCATAATTCATACTTAAAAAATTCAATAAACCAATTTTATTATCCAAATCTTGTTCCAAAAATACGTCACAGGCAAGCTTCCAATGTCATGCTATAATTTCTAGAACCTCTCAAAAGGCTATTGAGGCACAACAGGCTCTTACAAGTACTTTTCATGACATTGATCTTATTTGGGATATGAGAGACAATCATGGTTTTAACCAACAATACTTTTGTATACAAATACCCCGTTTGCTTTTTTACCATTGGCCAGAAAGAAATCCATCTATATATTTCCCAAATAGTGACTATGACTATTCCCATTAAAAGATGCTATGCTTGCAGATTGGTGGAAGGATTTTGGTCTTAATAAAAAGTGCAGTAGACCCAGCAATATGGCTAGCAAAGGCGACGGGTATTG
>JZKD02S2092500.1:5814-40178 GCA_000966675.3 Picea glauca | reverse complement strand
ATATCACCAATGTTTTTAGGCTGATCAATTGATGAAATCAAAGCACAATGAAGAAAGGGGACTATGAGTCCCTTCTTCCTCCAAAGGAAGGCTCTTGGGCCCTCACAAACTTTCTTTCCTTACAATAAGAAAAATAAAGATGGTGATGAAAGAACTCCTAGAACATCCACTCAATGGAGAGGTGGATGGCTCAATGAGATGGTGCCAATGTGTTATTGTCAAGGAGTGAGTCCTTAAAACAATCTAGGCAGCATAACATTACATGAAATTCCTTGAGAAAATGAGGTTTCTTCATGGATTTTTATAGCATTACATTGGGTGATTATGTAACTCCTTTGTTGTGTGAAGAGAGGCTCTTTAGGGCTTATTTAGGTCTTTGACCAGCCTACCATGCGGATTCAGCTCAGATTTGAGGGTCAAATCGGCTTGGGAGCTGATCCATAAGTGGTTGTGAGGCCAACCAATTCAATAAATGCCTCATTTAGCAAGTGTGCGGGTTTTTGCGCCAACAATTGCACATCGTGCACACATGCGCACATGGTACATTTCTGTTCCGTGCATATGCACGCGCACCCAACTTCTGTAAAGCGGTCTTCAATTTTTGGTTACTTTGTATAGTTTTTGACCTTTTTGGAATGCTGTGAAATTAATTTAGTGCCATGAATGACTTCATTACTGTTTGACGATGCCGAGTTCTTGTCGCCATGTGCGGATGAAATTTCAGTGATAATAGGGTTGATTATAATTTCATGGTGATCTCCAGTGCTTTAGCCCGTGAAGTAATATTTTGTTGCATAAGAGTAAATCTGATGTGTGGCAAGAGGGCAACAATGAACCATTCCTTGTTCTGCTCATCTGGGATCTAAAAACTCAAATGGCCTGTCAAGGTATTAAATATCTGATCAAACTCCCACATAGGTTCAACTATTCTCTGATTTATTTATTTTAGTTCTATAATGTACAGTGACTTTGATTTAGGTTTCTTGAATTCGACAGTTAGCGTAGATTTAATGGCATTCAACGGTATAGGTGTAGCTCCATGGAAAAATGTCATGTACTATCTCAGTGCACGATCTCTTAGGGTAGTGTTGAACTAATCCTGTTTGACAACTTCGTTGGTGATATTCTTAATACTCCACACATCTTCACATAGAAACCAGTGCTAATGAGGGTTTTCAGATTCATCTCCTCTAAAGGTGGGTAACCTCATCTCATATGCTATAGATCTTCGTAGGTTTCCTGATTGAGTATGTGGTGGATTGCTAGTGATAGTGCTTCGAGTGTTCTGATGACTTAGGTTATTCCGGTTACTTAACATTGCTGAAGTAACAGGAAGAATAATAGTACTTACTTCAACAGTCGGCACAGTTCTTGAAGTTTCTGTCTCTTCTTGGTGAGGTTCCTCTGTCCTAATAGATTCTGAATGCTCTTTGTCTGTCAGATTTGCCTCTTCTCCATTGTAGAAACCATTGTCCCCGTATTTCTACTTAAACAGGTTTGCAAGAGGAACTTCTCTGAACCCTCTCCCACTACGTGTATTTCCAGCCTCTGTGTCGCTGTCGCTATCCAAGTTCTTGAAAATTATCTTTTTCCAATCCGACCAACTACTGTATCTTCAAGATGTTCTTCTCATGTAATAGCATCTTGATCTTCAACTTTAGAAAATGTAAAAATTTTCCTCTAGGTCCCTTAAAGAAATATCTCTCTGCTTGGCTATATGATTCCACTCTGTCAACAACAAACTCAATTATATACCCTCGAATGGTGCTATCAAACCAGTGATCTACTGCTCTTGACATTATGTTATCAACTCTTTTGACCTTCTTGATCAATGTTGACATCCAAACCACATGTGGTTTGAGTCTGACTTTGAACTGGGTTATCTGCTAACCTAGCTAGCCACTCATATAGCCCCTGATGGATTCCTCCAAAGAAAATATCATGTATATTAGTAAAGATATATCTTCCCAACCAATCCTCTGTACTAAGATTAGGGTTCTTATTTTAGGCTTTAGTGAAGTCCTTTTCTTGATCTTCTATCCATTTATGAATCTCTGTCTTCGATGGAAACCACCTTGACATTCCCTCAAGAAGATTCATGTCCCAGCAACAGAACCATTTACTGGCATAGGGGTAGACCCAGGGTTTAGGCTCCAAGAGCGCACCAAGAAGCCCTAACTATTGGCCCTTTCAGCAACACCTGTGAAGCAGATGCAGTCTCACCCGAAGTAGCTATGGGGGGTTGTAGGACAGAGATGTCTACAACCAAAGGGAATACCAAGTGGATCTATTACAAGAACAACACAACATATATATATCAAATCCTAGCTTAGATCTACTCTACACAACTATCTGTCAAATCTAACATAGTAAAACAATAACAACATATCAATTGACAGAGAGCACAACATCAATCACACACAACACAAGATATACGTGGTTCACCCTCTCTCTAGGGATACATCCACAAAACTATTCTTTATGATATATTAGGATGATAACATACCGTTCTTATCTGTGCTCTTAGCTAGTAGATCTTCTCTTATTCTCTCTCTTTCTCTCCCCTCCTTGCACACCCAGTTGTAGGGTTGATATTCACACCCAGCTGAATATATTAGAATACCAGAAGGATCTCACACTCAACACTTCTTTCTCACACAGTAGTACTCACTTAATCATACAATAACAATGAACTCTCAACCAACTTAGCACCAACCCAACCCTGGTACTTTAGACCCTCTATTTATACATTACAATCTCTCACCAACATCCTTAGATCGGGACCTAAGTGTCAAAACCCTATATACCAAAACCCTAGGTGTCTAAAACCCTAGGTCAACTTGACCCGCGTTTTCACAGCTTCTCCATCCTATCTTTCCTTCCTTCTCGTGCGGTGCTCCAAAGCATCCAACAATGGTTTTTTCCACTTGCTGATTTGTCCACAATCCTTCTTCCTTGCTTATTTGTCATCCTCGATCTCCTCGTCCAACGACTTTCTTTCTCTTACGTCACTCTGTCTTTTCTGCACTTTTTCTCACTTAGACCCAGTATCATTCACTGTGTCTTCCATGTAGTTCACATTTTTTCTTTTGTCCCTTAATCTTCACTTGATTCCATAACCAAGGGCCAACAACTCTATTATTAGGGTTTTATCTGTGAAGTAGATACTGGTTAAATACTGATGAACTGTAACTGCTAAGTGCTTCATTAAGGTGTTGTAATCACAGATCAATGTCCCAACTAAGGTTGTAGACATCTGAGTCCTACAACCACCCCTACCTCTACCTCGGGTGAGACTTCAGCTACTTCACAGGTGTTGCCGAAAGGGGCAGTAGTTAGGGTTTTGTTGGTGCACTGTTGTAGCGTTGAACCCTGGGTCTGCACTTGTGCCAACAAATGGTTCCGTTGTCGGGACCTGAAACTGTGATTGCTTAGAACTGAAGAAAATAAAGATCCGTGCGTAGATATGTTGCTTTAGTGTGCAACAATCTACTTAACTTGTGAAGCTCTGTGCTAAGAAGAAAAGTCAGATCTAAAGAAAAGAGGTAAGATCTGAAGGCTTTGTGCTTTGTTAAAGGTAAGAACAATGAAAAGTTTTAATTGAAACAAGGAAAGATAAGTGGAAATTTTTGTTTCAAAAGTATGGATCTAGGTATGTTTGATAAATTTTGTCCTAGCTTGAAAAGTATGGCACAACTAGATGAATGAAGGTTTGATATGAGTAGATCTGATAGAAATAATGAAAGATATGTTATTCCTATGCATAGAAAGAATGTTTGGACTAAAAAATGAATGCAATAACCTACAAAGAATTTTTTGCAGGTTAGCTACCATGATCCTAGTGCGCAGTACAAGAAAGGTTGGGGATCATTTCAAAGAAAGAGAATATTAACTCTTTGTTATAATTGCAGAAGATCGAGACATATTGTTAAGGAATTCACTGGTAGAAGACCTAGTTGTCTTTGTTGTCAAGCTATGGATCATGAATTTTTGGATTTACCTAGAATGATTTCCAAGGTTGAAAGAATGAATATGAGACAAGAAAACCCTGAGGAAGATAAATAAACTAAGACCAAGAACGAACCCTAGAAAGAATTAGATACTGTATTACTGCAACTGAAAGAAACCCTGAATGGTCACCGAAATATCAACTTATCGGAGATCTTCAAAGAAAAAGAGTGCATAGAAACAAGAATAGGAGACTTTGACATAGATTGTTTTTTGGATGAGGAAACACGGGCGGATATTATGACAGAAAGAGCTTGGGAAATTTTAGGAAAGCCTACTATGATTCCTTCATTAAGAGGAATAGAATTATTTAGAGGAAAGTTTATAACCCTATGTGGAAGACTCACCCAGATAGTTATGAGTGCTCATGGAACTACGACAGAGGAATATTTTGAGGTTGTTAAATTTATTGAGAACAATGCCCCATTTTATATGTTATTAGGAAAACCCTGGATTGAGAGAAATCAGACCAAAAAAGAAGAAGAGGAAGTCTTAGAACAAAATAAGCAAGAATTAAAATATTTCATGACTAGGAGGATACCACACTTGATTGAAGAACAAGAGAACAGATCGAAGCTATTTAAAACCAAAAACTTACATGTTGAATTTGAACGAACACAATAAGATTCATAGAAGAATGGAGCACCTACCCCAGACAGAGAAGAAGTATTTTCCTTGAAGCCTGCGAAAGAATATCAACAACGCAAAGTTACTATACCAAAAGGAGATAAGAATTAGAATGGAAAGAGGAATACTGAGACAAATATCACCGAGAAGAAGGCTAGAAAACTCAGTAAGAAGAGAGCAAAGATATAAAAGTTATAGAAGGTATTAGAAGGGATATTAGAACAACACAACATGGCACTTCGCCATGGCAGAGCGATATAGCTATTGAAAGCATTATAACCATTAGCCCGATGCCCTGAATGGTTAGAACATCAGTTATGACTAGAAAGCCCACCATCAAACCATTGGGACAATGGCTTTGAAGCAAGCAAAAGAAGAAATGGTAGAGCAACATTGGGTTGCACAAAAGGAGAAAGAAGACCTTCAAGCCAAGTTTGAAGAAGAGAGAGCACAGACCAAGCAAGAAAAAGAACAGTTTCACACAGAACAACTGGGAGTCAAAGAAGCAGTCGACGAGCACTTCGCTTTGTGACAGGATTAGAGCCAAAGGCAGAAGACCAAGAGGAGCATCAAATAGCGTAGCTCGCAGAATCTATCCAGTATCTAAAACAAAGAATAACAAACTTAGAGCTCCGAACAGTTCCCAACACTCCGTCGGATGTACGAGATAAAAGAGAAGCAACTGCTCGAAGCACAATTGAAAGAATCAAGGACCTCACCATGGAATGTAAACAACTAAGTGATCGCAGTGCCTAGAATTATGAACGAATCACTGAGGATTCTGAATTAAAGGCACTGGAGTCACAACTCCAGGAGGAAAAACAACAAAAAGAAACAGTACAGGCATAGTTGAAGCCCCTGTCAGTAGTCGAGAGGATGAAACGATCCTAAGAACAACATAATGCCCAACAACAAGTCCACACCATTTAGAGAAGAGTAATGAAAGTGTCTCAGAGACTCCAACCAATTCAGGATGAGGCTTGCCAACTATTCATAGAGATTGAAGGTTGAGGAACAAAACTGGATTAAGTTATCACTACAACTAAACAACGCTTAGAGGGACCTGTCAACAAAGAAGTAATTCAAGAGTTCATTGAACAAGAGGCCATGGCACAACAACAGGTCGAAGCTGCTTGAGCCAAGATTAAGGCTTTCAAAGTAGAGCTACCCAAACTAGAGTGACTTGGGATGAGTCACAGGTGAGTGTTGGGGGCCTGTTGGCCCTTGACCAAGTTTTGAGGATCCTTGGTCAGGTTTGACCTACTTTTGGGACTTTGAAAGGCTGTTGAAGACTGTGTGCAAGTTGAAGAAGAGATCATGGGATATCGACTCCTTTTAAGGGATTTTTGGGTTTTGGTCTTATGTAACGGGTATGGGGATGTCGACCCATGGATTTACCCATGTTTATGCCTCTTTTGTAATGTATAAATAAAAAAATAGGTGATGTAAGTAAGTGTGTNGATTCCTGTCCCAGCAACAGAACCATTTACTAGCATAGGGGTAGACCCAGGGTTTAGGCTCCAAGAGCGCACCAAGAAGCCCTAACTATTGGCCCTTTAAGCAACACCTGTGAAGCAGATGCAGTCTCACTCGAAGTAGCTATGGGGGGTTGTAGGACAGAGATGTCTACAACCAAAGGGAATACCAAGTGGATCTATTACAAGAACAACACAACATATATATATCAAATCCTAGCTCAGATCTACTCTACACAACTATCTGTCAAATCTAACACAGTAAAACAATAACAACATATCAATTGACAGAGAGCACACCATCAATCACACACAACGCAAGATATACGTGGTTCACCCTCTCTCTAGGGATACATCCACAAAACTATTCTTTATGATATATTAGGATGAGAACATACCGTTCTTATCTGTGCTCTTAGCTAGTAGATCTTCTCTTATTCTCTCTCTTTCTCTCCCCTCCTTGCACACCCAGCTGTAGGGTTGATATTCACACCCAGATGAATATATTACAATACCAGAAGGCTCTCACACTCAACACTTCTTTCTCACACAATAGTACTCACTTAATCATACAATAACAATGAACTCTCAACCAACTTAGCACCAACCCAACCCTAGTACTTTAGACCATCTATTTATACATTACAATCTCTCACCAACATCTTTAGATCGGGACCTAAGTGTCAAAACCCTAGATACCAAAACCCTAGGTGTCTAAAACCCTAGGTCAACTTGACCCGCGTTTTCACGGCTTCTCCAACCTATCTTTCCTTCCTTCTCGCGCGGTGCTCCAAAGCATCCAACAATGGTTTTTTCCACTTGCTGATTTGTCCACAATCCTTCTTCCTTGCTTATTTTTCATCCTTGATCTTCTCGTCCAATGAATTTCTTTCTCTTACATCACTCTGTCTTTTCTGCACTTTTTCTCACTTAGATCCAGTATCATTCACTGTGTCTTCCATGTAGTTCACATTTTTCCTTTTGTCCCCTAATCTTCACTTTATTCCATAACCAAGGGCCAACAACTCTATTATTAGGGTTTTATCCGTGAAGTAGATACTGGTTAAATACTGATGAACTGTAACTGCTAAGTGCTTCGTTAAGGTGTTGTAATCACAGATCAATGTCCCAACTAAGGTTGTAGACATCTGAGTCCTACAACCACCCCTGCCTCTACCTCGGGTGAGACTTCAGCTACTTCACAGGTGTTGTCGAAAGGGGCAGTAGTTAGGGTTTTGTTGGTGCACTGTTGTAGCGTTGAACCCTGGGTCTGCACTTGTGCCAAAAAATGGTTCCGTTGTCGGGAACTGAAACTGTGATTGCTTAGAACTGAAGAAAATAAAGATCTGTGCGTAGATATGTTTCTTTAGTGTGCAACAATCTACTTAACTTGTGAAGCTCTGTGCTAAGAAGAAAAGTCAGATCTGAAGAAAAGAGGTAAGATCTGAAGGCTTTGTGCTTTCTTAAAGGTAAGAACAATGAAAAGTTTTAATTGAAACAAGGAAAGATAAGTGGAAATTTTTGTTTCAAAAGTATGGATCTAGGTATGTTTGATAAATTTTGTCCTAGATTGAAAAGTATGGCACAACTAGATGAATGAAGGTTTGATAGGAGTAGATCTGATAGAAATAATGAAAGATATGTTATTCCTATGCATAGAAAGAATGTTTGGACTAACAAATGAATGCAATAACCTACAAAGAATTTTTTGCAGGTTAGCTACCATGATCCTAGTGCGCTGTACAAGAAAGGTTGGGGATCATTTCAAAGAAAGAGAATATTATCTCTTTGTTATAATTGTAGAAGATCGAGACATATTGTTAAGGAATTCACTGGTAGAAGACCTAGTTGTCTTTGTTGTCAAGCTATGGATCATGAAGTTTTGGATTTACCTAGAATGATTTCCAAGGTTGAAAGAATGAATATGAGACAAGAAAACCCTAAGGAAGATCAAGAAACTAAGACCACGAACGAACCCCAGAAAGAATTAGAGACTGTATTACTGCAACTAAAAGAAACCCTGAATGGTCACCGAAATATCAACTTATCGAAGATCTTCAAAGAAAAAGAGTGCATAGAAACAAGAATAGGAGACTTTGACATAGATTGTTTTTTGGATGAGGAAACACGGGCGAATATTATGACAGAAAGAGCCTGGGAAATTTTAGGAAAGCCTACTATGATTTCTTCATTAAGAGGAATAGGATTATTTAGAGGAAAGTTGATAACCCTATGTGGAAGACTCACCCAAATAGTTATGAGTGCTCATGGAACTACGACAGAGGAATATTTTGAGGTTGTTAAATTTATTGAGAACAATGCCCCATTTTCTATGTTATTAGGAAAACCCTGGATTGAGAGAAATCAGACCAAAAAAGAAGAAGAGGAAGTCTTAGAACAAAATAAGCAAGAATTAAAATATTTCATGACTAGGAGGATACCACACTTGATTGAAGAACAAGAGAACAGATCGAAGCTATTTAAAACCAAAAACTTACATGTTGAATTTGAACGAACACAATAAGATTCATAGAAGAATGGAGCACCTACCCCAGACAGAGAAGAAGTATTTTCCTTGAAGCCTGCGAAAGAATATCAACAACGCAAAGTTACTATACCAAAAGGAGATAAGAATTAGAATGGAAAGAGGAATACTGAGACAAATATCACCGAGAAGAAGGCTAGAAAACTCAGTAAGAAGAGAGCAAAGATATAAAAGTTATAGAAGGTATTAGAAGGGATATTAGAACAACACAACATGGCACTTCGCCATGGCAGAGCGATATAGCTATTGAAAGCATTATAACCATTAGCCCGATGCCCTGAATGGTTAGAACATCAGTTATGACTAGAAAGCCCACCATCAAACCATTGGGACAATGGCTTTGAAGCAAGCAAAAGAAGAAATGGTAGAGCAACATTGGGTTGCACAAAAGGAGAAAGAAGACCTTCAAGCCAAGTTTGAAGAAGAGAGAGCACAGACCAAGCAAGAAAAAGAACAGTTTCACACAGAACAACTGGGAGTCAAAGAAGCAGTCGACGAGCACTTCGCTTTGTGACAGGATTAGAGCCAAAGGCAGAAGACCAAGAGGAGCATCAAATAGCGTAGCTCGCAGAATCTATCCAGTATCTAAAACAAAGAATAACAAACTTAGAGCTCCGAACAGTTCCCAACACTCCGTCGGATGTACGAGATAAAAGAGAAGCAACTGCTCGAAGCACAATTGAAAGAATCAAGGACCTCACCATGGAATGTAAACAACTAAGTGATCGCAGTGCCTAGAATTATGAACGAATCACTGAGGATTCTGAATTAAAGGCACTGGAGTCA
The DNA here is from genome assembly GCA_000966675.3 of Picea glauca. Taxonomy (NCBI): domain Eukaryota; kingdom Viridiplantae; phylum Streptophyta; class Pinopsida; order Pinales; family Pinaceae; genus Picea; species Picea glauca. The sequence continues at coordinate 30,737 of JZKD02S2092500.1, read as the reverse complement.
CAACTCCAGGAGGAAAAACAACAAAAAGAAACAGTACAGGCATAGTTGAAGCCCCTGTCAGTAGTCGAGAGGATGAAACGATCCTAAGAACAACATAATGCCCAACAACAAGTCCACACCATTTAGAGAAGAGTAATGAAAGTGTCTCAGAGACTCCAACCAATTCAGGATGAGGCTTGCCAACTATTCATAGAGATTGAAGGTTGAGGAACAAAACTGGATTAAGTTATCACTACAACTAAACAACGCTTAGAGGGACCTGTCAACAAAGAAGTAATTCAAGAGTTCATTGAACAAGAGGCCATGGCACAACAACAGGTCGAAGCTGCTTGAGCCAAGATTAAGGCTTTCAAAGTAGAGCTACCCAAACTAGAGTGACTTGGGATGAGTCACAGGTGAGTGTTGGGGGCCTGTTGGCCCTTGACCAAGTTTTGAGGATCCTTGGTCAGGTTTGACCTACTTTTGGGACTTTGAAAGGCTGTTGAAGACTGTGTGCAAGTTGAAGAAGAGATCATGGGATATCGACTCCTTTTAAGGGATTTTTGGGTTTTGGTCTTATGTAACGGGTATGGGGATGTCGACCCATGGATTTACCCATGTTTATGCCTCTTTTGTAATGTATAAATAAAAAAATAGGTGATGTAAGTAAGTGTGTGTGTATGTATGTATGCTAAGTGCATATGCATCTACGTGATGCTAGGTGCTAAGTGCAAGTGGTAATTGTAATTTCTTTGTGCATACTGTGTGAGACTTTCAAATCTAAGTGCAAGTGACTGTGAAAGGATTTGTGTTGTAACTCGGGGAAGGAGGATCTAGCGAAGTGCGTAGATCTCCTGTCCTCTGCGGAGTAAGATATCAAGGCTCTGTGGATGTAGCTGACTGACCGAAGATAATAAAAGAGAAGAAGAGTTGGTGGACGTATCCCCAGGGTGGGGGTAAACCATGTATATCATGTGTTATGGTTTCTTTGTGCTTTATGGTTGCCCTCTTGTTTATGTGATTAAATGCTTAGTGCACTGATATATGCTTAGAAGTATCTAATATGATAACTTAGTGTTAAATAATGTGAATGAATGCTAGATCTGATCTATGTTGATGTGCTTAGTGCTTGATTATATTGGGTATGTGTGAATACTGTGCTGCTTTGCTATTAGGGTTATATCTACGAAGTACATACTCGTTAAATACTGATGAATTGTAACCGCTAAGTGCTTTGTTGAGGTGTTTTAATCACATATCGGTGTCCCAGCTAAGGTTGCAGACATTTGAGTCCTGCAACCACCCCTGCCTCTACCTCGAGTGAGACTTCATCTGCTTCGTAGGTGTTGCCGAAAGGGACGGTAGTTAGGTTTTTTTTGGTGTGTTGTTGTAGCGTAGAACCTCGGGTCTGCCCCTGTGCCAACACTCTCTCATATATAATTGAGGTGAAGGAGGCCCTTTAAGCATGCAATGGAGTGTGATGTAAATCTTGTTGTGAATGAAGTGTAGCCTCCATTTATTTATTTTTTGAGATAAGCTACCCCATTATGCTAGTTTGTGTTCTACATTTTTTTTCTCTCTTATTCATTAATAGAAGTTGGGTTTCACGATATTTATGTGTTTTTGGAAATATCTCTGCATATTTTATTGTTATATATCTGCTATATTTCTATCTTCATGTCATTCTAAAAATAATACAGATCACTAGTGAAGAGCTGTTAGAGCCAATATGGAGCTGCCACGTGGACATGTGTAACCCACTGGATGCATAGGTAAATTCCTTAAAACTAGGTGACATGTGTCCCACCTACCTGCCACGTCAGAGCCATTGTGGGCTAGTGAAAATCCACCATGTGTCGAAGGTGATGTTAACACAATATATTTTACTTAGCCATTTTTTTCCCCATGGCTGTGCTTGATCGACACCTCCTAGTTCATCTCCAACACCCCGATCAACAACCCATATCTCATCTTATTACAACTTCGATCAATGGTCTAGATCCAATCAAGTTTATTCCACAGTTGTGGTGTTTTATGCTTTTTCAAACCCCTATATCTTGATGGGTGCGACTATAATAGATGACTGAGATTACTTGTCGAAACCAATTCGATGGATACTGAGTCATGCAATATGTGTAGTTGATATGTTAAGCTTCCAACGAAAAGGAAAATGATTACAAAGATTTCTAGTGAGTAGGGCATGAAAAATATTTTGTCTTGCAGGTTTCTAACTACCCCACGATCTCAACACAACAAAATTTATATAGGTAAAATTAATTAGTTTTGACCAGGGGAGAAACCATCCAAGAATCAAGAAGCTAGAAGTGGTTTCAAGAAGTAGTTTAGGGCACGAGTGAGAGGAATAAAAGAAAATGTAGGCGCCCATTGTCAAGGTTGACACTTTGGGGAGTTAAATAGTTTCTTGTAACCAAATCTATTCAACCACATAGATACCTTGAGCACATTTAATTGATAAATGCAACAAACAACTAGAGATTTATCGCCTACATTTAAGTTTCAGTCTGTAATTCCTCATTCAATTGTATATGTGTTCTTGTAAGGAATCTCCTCCCATTCTTTCTTTTCTTGTATCCATTCTGATTTATAAAATCTCATACAACATGCCATTCCTCATATTCAATGTTACTTTATGATGCATGGTTATGATATAGAAGTGATTTCCTCTAGATGTATGGCCATTTCTTTTCATTTATTTGTGCATTTAAATGATATGCAAAGGGTACCTCCATGTATTTGAGTGTATGAAGGTGTTAATTGTTTGAAGCATATTTTTATTGATCTGTTTACACTTGTTAGAGCCGTTGAACCCTTAATTTCTCAACATGCTATTCATTTCACTTAGGCTGTAGGATTCATTCTAAGCAGTGTCCTATATGTCTATTTTATTATTTCCTCTAATCCACCATTTCATCTCTATTTTAAGATTGATTGTATGAAATATTTCTAGATATATGCCTATGATAGTTGAGAGCATTTGTAATCTAAGCTGAGACTGTTTGAGGTCCTATAATCTCAAAAGAGAAATAGAGAGAGAGGGACAAAATTCCCAAATATTGCACAATTATTTTATTGTAAATTTCTCCTTAAGATTCATCCCAAGTCTTGGCACTTGGGGTGCCTCGACATTGTTCCAAAAAAACCTGGAACATCTCGAGGGATAACATATGAAATGGAGCCATTTACAAGGATGTAAGTTGAATAAATATTCTCTGGGGATACGACATTGTAAGTTCTGAGACTTGATGCTGAACATGCCTCATGCACGTGAATGTTAATCTTTCACCTGACGACTCCACATAAGGAAAATATGGTCTATGCAACAAGACATACTAGAAGCCACCCTGATTCTAATCAAGTTCTGATATATTTAGATCCATAAAATATTTTCACCTAGATAAATGTCATAGAATGGTAGTTCTTTTCTTTTCCAGGTAACCCTTATCTAGAAATATTTCCTTATACTATTCATCAAAGTGATAAATCCATAAATATGACTGATATATATGAAGATTCATTTTCTTCTTTAAAATATACACCAGAACCTTTGATAGATCTTCAAAATTATCCCTTAGAATTTATCTCATAAGTCAGTTCTTCTCATTGACCCTTCTTCAAAATTCATGTCCCTCCTCTGTCATTTGAAGCCCATAACATAATTTTACAAAATCTCATGGATGGATTAGGTGGAGGAAGTCTTGGGGGAAATCAACCTCCTCCCCCACCACCTATAAATCCTTGGGTCACTTCCATATTTTCCCCATTGAATATTCCCCAAATTACCCATGACCTCATTGAGAATTACATGAGATATATACCAAAATTTGATGGATATAAAACACACAATCAACTGAAGAGAATATGAGTGACTTTTGTCACTTTACAAATGACCAGTTGGTAGAGCATGACGATGTATTCATGATTCTATTTTTCCAAACTACAGGAGGAGATGTTAGAAAATGGTTCAGAGAAATGCATGTTGCTTCAATTGATAGTTGGTCATCTCTAGAAGCTACCTTTATGAGACAATGTGGGTGATAAAAGGGATAGATTATACTACTTGAATGAAATTGGCTCACTCAAGAAAAGAGCCAATGAAACTGTTGATGATTTCACCAGGAGGTTTAATAATCTCTATAAAGAGATCCTTGCAGATATAAAGCAATCACAATCAATAGCTAAGTGTGACATACTCTAGTGAATTTAATGTTGATTTTTCCATTAATTTGAGAGAAAGAAGATCCACGACACTTATATTAATGCAAGAGGATGCAATAGACATAGAAGGAAAAATTATTTCATTAGGAAAGATGAAGAAAAAACAGGATCAGGTAGAAAATAAAAAGGTCAAGGAAGAATGTGGTACTTCTGATCCAAGTAGAGAACCCCAAGAAGCAAAGATAGATGAAATGTCTAGATTGATAAGGAATTTGACAAACAAAATGTCCATATTTGAGATAGAGAATATCCATACAAAAAGATCCACCCAAGAAGGAGGCATAAGGAATCCTAACCCTAATCATTTCATAAGACCTCCTAATCCACAACTCATGAGAAGGGAGAGAATAAATGAAGAACAATCCATTGATCCTCGTGTAAAACCCATTGATCCTCGTGTAAGAAATACACCTACTTCAATATGATAATGATGCCATACATCTAATTGAAAATGATTACGAGGAGTCTCTAAATCCTAATAAACTGATGCATAACAATCAACCCAACAAAAGAGCTTTATCCTTAGTTTAGTATAGAAGTTTTGCTGATGCACTACAGGCTAAGATGCATAAGAAGTATGATCTCAGGCCTTGACAAAAAGATATTGTTGCAGAAAATCAACCTCGGGCTAAGAAAGCTAGTCCAAAGCATTCCAAAGATAAATCTAAAGAAACTAAAGAAATTGATGAATTAGTTTCACCTTTCAATATTGAACATGAATTGCCAAATATAAATATTCCTATTCCTTTGGTNTGTATATCATGTGTTATGGTTTCTTTGTGCTTTATGGTTGCCCTCTTGTTTATGTGATTAAATGCTTAGTGCACTGATATATGCTTAGAAGTATCTAATATGATAACTTAGTGTTGAATAATGTGAATGAATGCTAGATCTGATCTATGTTGATGTGCTTAGTGCTTGATTATATTGGGTCTGTGTGAATACTGTGCTGCTTTGTTATTAGGGTTTTATCTACGAAGTAGATACTTGTTAAATACTGATGAATTGTAACCGCTAAGTGCTTTGTTGAGGTGTTTTAATCACATATCGGTGTCCCAACTAAGGTTGCAGACATTTGAGTCCTGCAACCACCCCTGCCTCTACCTCGAGTGAGACTTCATCTGCTTCGTAGGTGTTGTCGAAAGGGCCGGTAGTTAGGGTTTTTTTGGTGCGTTGTTGTAGCGTAGAACCTCGGGTCTGCCCCTGTTCCAACACTCTCTCATATATAATTGAGGTGAAGGAGGCCCTTTAAGCATGCAATGGAGTGTGATGTAAATCTTGTTGCGAATGAAGCGTAGCCTCCATTTATTTATTTTTTGAGATAAGCTACCCCATTATGCTAGTTTGTGTTCTACATTTTTTTTCTCTCTTATTCATTAATAGAAGTTGGGTTTCACTATATTTATGTGTTTTTGGAAATATCTCTGCATATTTTATTGTTATATATCTGCTATATTTCTATCTTCATGTCATTCTAACAATAATACAGATCACTAGTGAAGAGCTGTTAGAGCCAATATGGAGCTACCACGTGGACATGTGTAACCCACTGGATGCATAGGTAAATTCCTTAAAAATAGGTGACATGTGTCCCACCTACCTGCCACGTCAGAGCCATTGTAGGCTAGTGAAAATCCACCATGTGTCGAAGGTGATGTTAACACAATATATTTTACTTAGCCATTTTTTTCCCCATGGTTGTGCTTGATCGACACCTCCTAGTTCATCTCCAGCACCCCGATCAACAACCCGTATCTCATCTTATTACAACTTCGATCAATGGTCTAGATCCAATCAAGTTTATTCGACAGTTGTGGTGTTTTATGCTTTTTCAAACCCCTATATCTTGATGGGTGCGACTATAATAGATGACTGAGATTACTTGTCGAAACCGATTCAATGGATACTGAGTCATGCAATATGTGTAGTTGATATTTTGAGCTTCCAGCCAAAAGGAAAATGATTACAAAGATTTCTAGTGAGTAGGGCATGAAAAATATTTTGTCTTGCAGGTTTCTAACTACCCCACGATCTCAACACAACAAAATTTATATAGGTAAAATTAATTAGTTTTGACCAGGGGAGAAACCATCCAAGAATCAAGAAGCTAGAAGTGGTTTCAAGAAGTAGTTTAGGGCACGAGTGAGAGGAATAAAAGAAAATGTAGGCGCCCATTGTCAAGGTTGACACTTTGGGGAGTTAAATAGTTTCTTGTAACCAAATCTATTCAACCACATAGATACCTTGAGCACATTTAATTGATAAATGCAACAAACAACTAGAGATTTATCGCCTACATTTAAGTTTCAGTCTGTAATTCCTCATTCAATTGTATATGTGTTCTTGTAAGGAATCTCCTCCCATTCTTTCTTTTCTTGTATCCATTCTGATTTATAAAATCTCATACAACATGCCATTCCTCATATTCAATGTTACTTTATGATGCATGGTTATGATATAGAAGTGATTTCCTCTAGATGTATGGCCATTTCTTTTCATTTATTTGTGCATTTAAATGATATGCAAAGGGTACCTCCATGTATTTGAGTGTATGAAGGTGTTAATTGTTTGAAGCATATTTTTATTGATCTGTTTACACTTGTTAGAGCCGTTGAACCCTTAATTTCTCAACATGCTATTCATTTCACTTAGGCTGTAGGATTCATTCTAAGCAGTGTCCTATATGTCTATTTTATTATTTCCTCTAATCCACCATTTCATCTCTATTTTAAGATTGATTGTATGAAATATTTCTAGATATATGCCTATGATAGTTGAGAGCATTTGTAATCTAAGCTGAGACTGTTTGAGGTCCTATAATCTCAAAAGAGAAATAGAGAGAGAGGGACAAAATTCCCAAATATTGCACAATTATTTTATTGTAAATTTCTCCTTAAGATTCATCCCAAGTCTTGGCACTTGGGGTGCCTCGACATTGTTCCAAAAAAACCTGGAACATCTCGAGGGATAACATATGAAATGGAGCCATTTACAAGGATGTAAGTTGAATAAATATTCTCTGGGGATACGACATTGTAAGTTCTGAGACTTGATGCTGAACATGCCTCATGCACGTGAATGTTAATCTTTCACCTGACGACTCCACATAAGGAAAATATGGTCTATGCAACAAGACATACTAGAAGCCACCCTGATTCTAATCAAGTTCTGATATATTTAGATCCATAAAATATTTTCACCTAGATAAATGTCATAGAATGGTAGTTCTTTTCTTTTCCAGGTAACCCTTATCTAGAAATATTTCCTTATACTATTCATCAAAGTGATAAATCCATAAATATGACTGATATATATGAAGATTCATTTTCTTCTTTAAAATATACACCAGAACCTTTGATAGATCTTCAAAATTATCCCTTAGAATTTATCTCATAAGTCAGTTCTTCTCATTGACCCTTCTTCAAAATTCATGTCCCTCCTCTGTCATTTGAAGCCCATAACATAATTTTACAAAATCTCATGGATGGATTAGGTGGAGGAAGTCTTGGGGGAAATCAACCTCCTCCCCCACCACCTATAAATCCTTGGGTCACTTCCATATTTTCCCCATTGAATATTCCCCAAATTACCCATGACCTCATTGAGAATTACATGAGATATATACCAAAATTTGATGGATATAAAACACACAATCAACTGAAGAGAATATGAGTGACTTTTGTCACTTTACAAATGACCAGTTGGTAGAGCATGACGATGTATTCATGATTCTATTTTTCCAAACTACAGGAGGAGATGTTAGAAAATGGTTCAGAGAAATGCATGTTGCTTCAATTGATAGTTGGTCATCTCTAGAAGCTACCTTTATGAGACAATGTGGGTGATAAAAGGGATAGATTATACTACTTGAATGAAATTGGCTCACTCAAGAAAAGAGCCAATGAAACTGTTGATGATTTCACCAGGAGGTTTAATAATCTCTATAAAGAGATCCTTGCAGATATAAAGCAATCACAATCAATAGCTAAGTGTGACATACTCTAGTGAATTTAATGTTGATTTTTCCATTAATTTGAGAGAAAGAAGATCCACGACACTTATATTAATGCAAGAGGATGCAATAGACATAGAAGGAAAAATTATTTCATTAGGAAAGATGAAGAAAAAACAGGATCAGGTAGAAAATAAAAAGGTCAAGGAAGAATGTGGTACTTCTGATCCAAGTAGAGAACCCCAAGAAGCAAAGATAGATGAAATGTCTAGATTGATAAGGAATTTGACAAACAAAATGTCCATATTTGAGATAGAGAATATCCATACAAAAAGATCCACCCAAGAAGGAGGCATAAGGAATCCTAACCCTAATCATTTCATAAGACCTCCTAATCCACAACTCATGAGAAGGGAGAGAATAAATGAAGAACAATCCATTGATCCTCGTGTAAAACCCATTGATCCTCGTGTAAGAAATACACCTACTTCAATATGATAATGATGCCATACATCTAATTGAAAATGATTACGAGGAGTCTCTAAATCCTAATAAACTGATGCATAACAATCAACCCAACAAAAGAGCTTTATCCTTAGTTTAGTATAGAAGTTTTGCTGATGCACTACAGGCTAAGATGCATAAGAAGTATGATCTCAGGCCTTGACAAAAAGATATTGTTGCAGAAAATCAACCTCGGGCTAAGAAAGCTAGTCCAAAGCATTCCAAAGATAAATCTAAAGAAACTAAAGAAATTGATGAATTAGTTTCACCTTTCAATATTGAACATGAATTGCCAAATATAAATATTCCTATTCCTTTGGTGGAGCTGGCTAAAATCCCCTCATACCATAAACAAATTGAGAAAATTATACATGGGAAGGGATCAATAAATCCTATAGATACTTTGAATTTACAAGATGAGTCCCCTACCATAGTTTTTGGTCCTCATATTGATGACAAAGAATAATATTTGATACCCTTCTATGTGACCTTGAATATTCATGTTAAAATGCTACACAATTGTATGCTTGATTCTGGAGCATCACACAATATTATTCCCAAAATAGTCATGGAAAATTTGGGGTTGGAAATAAATAGGCCATATCATGAACTCTATTCATTTGATGCCAGAAAAGTGAAGTGTTATGGGATGATTAAAGACATGGTTGTCACCCTAGGCCAACTTCCTATTAAGAGTATTATGATGGACGTGGTGGTAGATGATGTACCATCCAATTATGGCATGTTGTTGTCCAGAACATGGGCATGGAAATTGGGAGGAACTATGCTGATGGATATGACTTATACCACTGTACCAATTTTTTGAGGAGAGCTTAGAAGGTTGTACCGAGAGACAAAGTTTGGTTGTGTGGTCAGTGATCATAAAAAACTTGTGAATCATCCCATATATGATGTTTATGAAGATCTGTGGTATTGTATCCTATCTGTAAATGAAGATTACAATGAAAACCCAATGCTTGCAGATCCTCTTGTAATCCCTGCAGAGTAAGTGGATGGAATATGTAAAATGTTTTTTGATGGCACATACTCAAAATAATGGGTTGGGGCTGACATAGTGCTCATCTCCCCCACCAAAAAATAAATTCATTTGTCATACAAGCTTGAGTTTGAGGAAAAAAATAATGTGGTTGAATATGAAGCCTTGATCTTAGGCCCAGAGGCATCAAGAAAGATGCAAATTACCAATATGGTGGTATTTGGAGATTTAGAGCTAGTTGTGCAATAAGTAAAAGGTTCCTATCAAACAAGGCATCCAAGAATGAGGGCGTACGAAAATTAGGTATGGGACATGATCGATAATTTTTATGTACCTTTTAATATTTATGCTATTTTGAGAGAGTTCAATCAACTAGCTAATTCCTTAGCAGTAGTTACTAGTACCTTAAAAGTACCAATGACCCCTCAAATTAAATATGAGATCGAAATGAGATACAACCCTTCCATTCCTGATAACATCAAATACTAGAAAGTTTTTGAAGATGATCAACAGATCCAAAAATTCATGGAAGTGAGAGATGAGTTTGTAAATACTCATATTGATTCAGATAAAGAAGAAACACCAAACATGAGATTGGGTAGGAGGCTGAAGAGATCCCTAAATTTAGCAATCACATGGCTAAGCATAAAGTCTTGTAGCTTAAGAATAACTTCATTCCCAAAGGAATGGTGCCTTTAGAAATTTGTTTTTATAGAAATATGTACATATCAAACCAACTGTCCTCCCCAAAGATGATAACATTGAGGAATACAATATTGGGACTGAAAAATATCCTAAATATATCAAGTTGTCCAAAAATATTCCTGCTGATCATAGGGAAGAGTATTTATAGTTGTTCAAATAATACATGGATTTGTTTGCATGGAGATACAGGGATTTAAAAACTTATTATACCAGTATCACCGAAGATTGAATACCCCTCAAACTTGGTACTAATACTTTCAAGAAGAAGCTCATGAAAGTTAATTCTCTTCTTTTTCCTACCATTGAGAAAGAGTTAAGGAAATTATTATATGCCAAGATTATTATTCCCTTAAGGTACTCTGAATGGGTTTCTAATTTAGTTCCAATGAGAAAGAATATTGGGGAAATAAGTCTATGTGTGGACTTCAGGAACTTGAATTAATTCTCTTTAAAAGATAACTACCCCTTTCCCAAGATGGATCATATACTACAAAAAGTAGCAGGGGAAAACATGATATCCATGATGGATGGTTTTTCAGGATAGAACCAAGTGACCATGCACCTAGATGATGGAGAGAAGACAAACTTCGCAACACCATGGGGGGATTTCATGTATGATAAAATTCCTTTTGGCTTGATAAATGCAAGAGAAAATTTTCAGATATCCATGGACATTTCTTTTGTGGGTGAGAGAGACAAGTTCATTGTCTTATACCTTGATGACATGATTGTTTTCTCCATGACAGATGAATATCACATCAATCATTTAACACAAACCTTTGTGAAGTGTAGGAAGTTTGGGATGTCCTTGAACCCTAAAAGGTACTATTTTTCTATGGAATAAGGGAAGCTTCTTGGCCATATAGTATCCAAAGAAGGGGTGAATATAGATCTGGAAAGGGTAGAGGCGATCCAACAAATTTCTCAGCCTAGGAACAAGAAAGAAGTATAATCTTTCCTAGGTAAAATAGGATTTCTGAGAAGGTTTGTCTCCAATTTCGTTGAAATTGTGAATCATATTACCAACATGTTGAAAAATGACCATGAAGTTAAGTGGACAACTGAAGCCAAATAATATTTCCAACAGATCAAGGAAGTCTTGGGAGAGTCTCCAATTCTGATCAACCCTAATTATGACAAGGATTTCCTCATTTTCTCTTTTTCATCAACACATATGATAGTTGCTATGTTTCTTCAGAAGAATGAAGAAGATCAAGAGCATCCCATAGCCATTTTCAACAGGGCCCTGAGAGATGCCGAGATGAAGTATAAGAGCATGGAAAAGTAGGCTTGCACATTAGTCAAAGCATTAAAGGATTTCCAAGATTATAGACTGCACTAAAAGATATTGGCTTATGTACCTACCAATACTATAAAGGATATTCTAAGACAATCATACAGTGAGGGAAGAAGAGGTAAATGGATTTCTAATATTCAAGAGTATGACGTGAAGATCAAGCCCACAAAGCTAGTAAAAGGACAAGGACTAGTCAAACTATTGGCTGAATCTAACTGCAAAGTTTTAGACTTGAATGCACTGTCAACAAACATTGTAGCAACAAAGTCTAAAGAGGATGAAACAAAAGAACCATCCTTAGAGGTAAGTGCCAAATTATCTCAGTCTGATTGGTATAAATAAATAATCTTTTACTTGCAAAATTTTATTTGCTCACCAACATGGCATAAATCTAGGGCTAGATGTTTTAAGGTTAAGGGTGTAAAGTATTGAATTTTGGGGGAAAATATGTTTTGGAAGGACCCGAGGGGAATCCTACTAAATTTACTCACTGAGGAATAAATTGAGAGCATAATCATCGATTTTCATAAGGGTGTGTGTGGGGGTGACCATGCTTGGAGAGCCATTGCATAGAAGATACTTGGAGCTTGGTATTACTTCCCTCTTTATTTCCCGATGTAAATTTCTAGGTTCGAGCATGTGCAAAATGTCAAATGTTTACAGGGAATAAAAAGTTGCTTCCCCTCCTACTAAAACCAATCAAAGTTGAGACAAATTTTCAGTAGTGGGGATTAGAATTCATTGGTGATATTAATCCAAATTCAAGTGGACAACACAAATGGATTTTGGCAACCACAAATTGTTTTACAAAATGGGTAGAGGCCATACCTACAAGGGAAACCACTGATACAATCATAATAAAGATCATAGAGGAAAATATATTGGAAGATTTGGGTGCCCAAGAAATATCATTGTTGATAATTCTTAGGCCTTCAAATCTACCAAATTGGTTAAGTTTTGTTAAGACTATAACATAGAGTTGAGACACTCTTCTGCTTACTATCCACATGGAAATGGTTTAGTTGAATTTTCCAATAAGAACCTTGTCAATATTATCAAGAAAATGTTAGCTCAAAACAAGAAGACATGGGATTCCCACCTGAAATATGCCATCTGGGTAGACAGAGTTAGCATTAAGAGGGCCATTGGGACTTCCCCTTTTCAGTCGATGTATGGGTTGGAAGCCATTTTCCCCATTCAACTTAGCCTCCCCGTTATGAAATTACTGCAAGATGAAGAGGAAAAATCATATGAGATGCAACGAAGAATTAATCAACTAATTGAAGTTCAACAAGTAAGAGAACAAGTTCAGATAAAGTCCCAAGTTCACCAAGAAAGAATAAAATAAATATTTGATAAAAAGACCAAGTAAAGAAATTTCATGATAGGGGATTTGGTCCTGAAATGGGATTCCCAAAGAGAATCTATAGGGAAACATGGAAAATTTGATAATATTTGGCTTGGAATCTTCCAAATGGTTGCAGTCCAAGATAACAAAACTTATGATTTAGGTCGGATGAATGGAGAATTGTTTGGGGCTCCTATAAATGGGAGGATCCCCAAGCACTTTCTGCAGTACTGATCACTACAATATTTTCTTATCCTGTACATAAATAATTATTTTTCATTTATGTTCATGAATTTTTGATTTTACTTCATTCACCATTCATTACTTCAAAAAGTAGATATGATTCTAACAACATAAGTTGTTGAGCCTTTTTTGTGTCACATATCAGATCAATTTTTTAGGTTTGAAGGAGATGTATCTTTTTGGGCAGATTCCATAACCCAAAAGAAGAAGGAACTGGGTCTATAGTTCTCAATAGACCATAGGGGAATGCTTTCCATGTTGGATCCAAATGTTATTACTATATTTTTTCTCACCATTAAATTAAGGTTTGATGAAGTGTTCAGTCTAAGATCAGATGAGTTAGTGGAAAAAGGGTGAGATTTAAGAGCCTATGAGATAAATATTCCAATTTTTCCTAAGGAATAAAGAAGAAACATCAAGAAAATCCATGCCTTTTTGCATCTAAGGAAAGTTTCAAGCCTTTGTGTTCTTATCGGGGGTGAAAAGGGGCTTATCACACCCAAAAAAATCTTAAGCGAAAATAACCCAGGGGTCTTATCACAAGACATTGACCTAAAAGTCAGGCGCCATCAAATTTTTGGACCTTGGAAGATTGATGACTCTCATACATCATCGAAATCCCTCTGGAAACCTTAAATCAATAGTCTTTAGAGTCCCCTTATTGGAGTCACATATGGATCTAAGCCTCAAGTGCTTTGAGGGTGCACCCCTGATGGATGGTCCATATTTTCTCTTGGACCTCTTTTCAAGGGGGACTAATCAACAACCCAGATTGCATCACACCATCAATCAAACTTAGAGAGATTGATGATTTAGATTTGTTCCATGCCCCTAGGGAACCGATTCAAGGTTACACATGGCTCGCCAACAGAGCACTGTCAGAGCTAATCAAAATCTTCCACATGGAAAATTGGAACCCACCCAAGGGGCCCCAAAGCATATCAAATCTGGGTGAAACGTTTCATGTCTCCCTACCACATCAGTGACAACGAGGAATGATAAGAAGGTACCATGCTTTTATGGTGATGTCAACATGATCATATTTGCCTTATCTATTTTTGGGTTCTTGGTCAAGCCAAATCAACGACTCTCATGCGTCATCAAAACTCCCTGTGCAACTCTAGATCAATGGTTGAGATTTAATCTCGAAGTTCCCTCAACAGATTCATGTTTGAAGTTCAAACCCCGATCACTACAATGTGCATCTCCAATGGATAGTCTGGATATCTTCTAAGACTTTTTTCAAAGTAGGGAAATCAACGACCCAAATATGCTCCCAAGTATCAATACCTCTCGACCAGGTGTCATGTTAGCCTCCCAACAGAGAACTATCAGAGAAAATTAGAAGCTTCCCCATGGACAAGTGGAACCTGCCAGATGCACAGGTTGAAATATCAAAAGCAGGTGACATGTGTCACACATGTTTTCCACATTAGTACTAACACAGACCAATGAGAGGGTGCCACATGTCCAGGGTGATGTTATTATAATATTGTTTTTTTTCCTTAGTTTATTTTTGGGTTCTTGGTTGAGCTAGATCGATGGCCCTATTTCATCGTCGGACTTTCAGTAGCATATCCAGGTTGATGATTCATATTTTCCCTCGAAGTTCCCTCGTTGGTGTCATGTTGGAAGACCATACCCCGAACACTCCAATGGGGCACCTACAAAGGATGGTACTTATCTTCTCTCATACCTTTTTCAAGTGGGACCGATCAATGATCCATATATGCTTCTAGGTATCAAAGCCTCTTGGCCAAGTGTTACATCAGCCCACCAATGAAGCACTATCAGAGCCAATCTTGAGCCACCACGTGACATTTTAAACCCACTATATGCACATATAAATGTATCTAAATTAGGTGACATGTGTCTCTCCTCTATGCCACATTAGAGCCATTGGGGGCTAGTGAAAATCAACCACGTGTCCAAGGTGACATTAGCATGATATATTTTCCTTAGCCATTTTTTTTCCTATGGCTGAGCTTGAACTATGACTCCCAAAAAAACTCCAACACCCTGATCAATGGACCATATCTCATCTTATTACAACTCTAATCAATGGTCCAGATCCAATCAGGCTGATCTAGTTGTTGTTGTGTTTTACACTTTTTCAAACCCTGATAGCTCTGATGGGTGCACCTTCGATAAACGACTGAGATTACTCCCTGAAACCGATCTAATGACTACTAAGTTGTGCGATCTGTGCAGTTGAGATTTTAATATTCCAAAATAAAGGAAAATGATTAAAGATATTTCTAATGAGCAAGGCGTGACAAATGTTTTGGCCTGCAGGTTTCCAATTTCTCTGCAATCTTAGCACAATATAATTCATACAGGTAAAAGTAATTAATTTTAACCAAGGATAAACCATTGAAGAATCAAGAAGCTAGAAACAATTTCAAGAAGTTGGAAGTGGTTTCAAGAAGTAGTTTAGGGCACAAGTGAGAGGGATAAAAGAGAATGAAGGCACCTATTGTCAATGTTGACACTTTGGGGAGTTAAAGAGTTTATTGTAACCATAGTTGTTCTACCACAGAGATACCTTGATCACAATAAATTGATAAATGTAGCAGGAAACCAGAGATTCATTCCCTGTGTTTAAGTTTTAGTCTATAATTCCTCATTCTGTAGTATATGTGTTCTTGTAAAGCATATCCTCCCATTATTTCTTTTCTTGTATCATATCCGATTTATAAAATATCAGACAACAAGACATTCCTCATATTCGGTGTTACTGTATGATGTATGGTTATGATATAGAAGTGATATAGATTCATCCCGAGTCTTGGCCCCTGGGGTGCCTCAACACCATTCAAAAACAACTTGGAACATCTCGAGGGATAACAATAACCAAACATACTATCAAGAAACAAGGGTTGTACACTAGTCTACCTACCCTCGATAGACCTTGGGAATTTGTCTCCATGTACTACATGTTCGACTTTCCTTCAAGCAAGCATGAAAATGACTATGTCTTTGTGGTCAATGATTAGTTCTCTAAGATGGTCATTTTAACATCCTATAAGAAGAGTATCACAGTAGAGGCCACTGCTAAGTTATTCATCGAGTGTGTTTGGGTTCATTTTAGGCTCCCACAAACCCTCATTTTAGATAGGGATAGTAGGTTCCTGAGTACTTTGGATGGACACCAAGCTAACCAAATTGACTACCTTCCACCCCCAAACCAATGGACAAACAAAGGTAGTCAATAGGATAGTTTCACATATCCTAAGAATGTACAACTCCAAACATCCATGCAAATGGGATGACAACCTTTCTTATGCTCAACATAGCTACAATAGAGCCCTTCATAGCTCTATTTTCCACGACCCTTTTCAGGTCTACCTGGGGTTCCAACCATTGGGCTCATTTGATGTAGCTCTACCAATTGCATCTAGAGAGGAATAAATCTCCCATGCTCAAACTAAGGATGCTAGAGAATCCAAATTTGTTGATTGGATCTAGCACATCCAACAATAGGTTCATGATATTTTGTAGAAATTCAATACAAAGCACATGAAATGCCATGATCAACACCAAGTTCCACACACGTTTTAGGTGGAAGATAAAGTATTGTTGCATTTGCAAAAATATCACCTCACAAGACCCCATTGGAAGTTCTACCCACTTTTATACAATCCATACACCATCACCGAGGTTATGCATGAGAATTATTTTAAATTAAGTATCCCATTGTTCCTTGGCTTTCATCTTGTATTTAATGTGGAGCTTCTCTGACCATATTTCCATCTCTCTTGGATACCTTAGAGGTCGTGAAGTGCTTGGCCCCTATGTAACTCAATCTAGATTGCATTGAGTAGGAAATAGTTGACCAGATCATGAACACTAGTATGAAGGGCACTCAATAATAATACATCCAACTCTACCAAGTTTTCAAAGGAAGACAACTCTTTCACTAGGGATGGTGGCTCACTAGGAGTCAGATTCAACAAAATTTCCCCTATTTGATGGAGGAACTTGATGCAATGGGGACCATTGATCCCTAATGGGAGAAACATGATTGAGTTGGATACTAATGGACACCCTCATATTCCATTGATTCAACATGGTTCCACATCTTGGTATTTTTACTACAATTTTTCAAGTCCCAAACTTTCAACATGTTTTTCAGATCCCAAAATTTTGACTTGTTTTTCAGGCATTTCCTTTCAATGTCATGTTGGTTAGTATGAGGGAGATGTCTAATTCCTTTCATGCTCAAAATAGAKTTGATACATGGCATCTYTGTCTCTRTCTCTCTCTCTATATCTATCATGCATAGAGAGAGATCAAGTTCCTTGAAGTGAATTTTTTTTGTGCACGAAGATGTGTAATTCCTTGAGTGCTTAACATTGATATTTTCATGAGGMTTTTAATATTTTTTTTATTGGTGACTATAAATAAAATATTTCCATGTCCATGTGTGTCTGTGTGTGCATGTCTGTGTGTATAAAGCAATTGAAAGTAAACAAATTTTGGCTAAAACATTTCAATGGTGTGCTKCTCAATGTGAGGGAKATGTGTAATTTCCTCTGAACTTAATATGGAGTTGACAAGTGGCAGACAGGCGCACACCACACAAAGAACCAACACAAATCCATCTTAACTTTGGATCTATGATGTGCAGAGATAAACACTTGAGGAAATGTTTTCACCTCAAGGAATTTGATCCTTCTTGGCACATGATAGATTCAGAGTTAAGATGTATATCCACACTGAGGATAGAGGTTACTAGTTGATATTTGCGAATACAAGTTGATGATTTTTATTCGTGAATATGAGTTTACTCATCACCATTATTCAAAGAAAACCACCCCACTCCATTTGACATGACCTATTGATAGTTCATAAGCTAGCAGACCATCTTTATTATACAAAACAAAAACACATAAAACTTTTTGAAGATCCAATCTTTCAAAAAAGAGTAACATACTAACAAAAATCAAATTCTTGTAATTTCAAAAATTTTATTCATGTTTTTGAAAACCATTACTTATTTCCAATGTTACTCAATGTTTCTTAAGTAGTTAATTGTTTTGATTTTTTAAAACCAAACCATTTCTTTACTCTTCCCTGTATTCAATGTTTCCCATAGTTTCTTTGGAAGTTTACCTCAAAGTTTTTGATATTTGTGTATCCTTATTGTAAGAGTCAATAACATGTTTTCAACCATTCCTGTTTTTAATTTCCCATGGGTATGGATACCCTTTTTTTAAATTAAATTAAATTATTATTATTTTAGACATTTTAACATTATTTTATTTTTAATCAATTTTGGATTTCTCATAAATCAACTTTAAATTTTGAGCTTTGATATAGATCAATTTTGTTAAGTCCAATGTGATATTTGGCTAAGGCCAAGACAAGCTAAGTTTGGCCAGATGTTGGGGTAAGTAAAAGTATTTAGTCTATGACAAGGCTTCATGGCAGCGTATACCTGCCGCTATGCAGTTATAATAAAATAAAAGTTATACATACATACATATATATATATATATATACTGGCTCTGTTGTTATAGACTTTATAGCCCCCACCACATCTGTAACAAGACAGGTAGGTAAATGACAAATTATAGCTAGCTTGCCATGTGTGGTTGAATATACATGTGTTGTCGTGCTATACATAAAGCATACATTTATTGCGTGTCTAGAGAAATGCCAACCTACATATATGATAAGATTCATTCTTTCACATACACCCTTCCTCCCATCTGACCACTAAATAGAATTTGATAGCCACCTTTCACTACAAATTTTGAATAAATTATTGCCATTCAAAGATAATTTGCTATGGCATCTCATATATGTAGTATATTTCCCGCGTGTTACAAATAAAGATAAGACAAAATGGGCTAATCGCATGAAGTAATATTCCTTCAGAAATGGCATGATAATATTGAATACTATTTCTATATGCTATTCCCAGCTAGAATGCACAATATATACACCTGCATTGTCCGAAATAACAAATTAAATCTCATAAAAGAGAATACCCAATAAGATATAACACAGTAAAACCGTAAAATATTTTAAAACAATGCAACCATGAATCCATGCCAATATTTTGAAACCACGCTTGTAAAAATATAATATACAAAAATTTCTAACATGGAAGTAGTGTTATAGAATTCTATTTCAACTATCTAATTATTATGCGAAGAAACTTGTAATATCTTTGAATCTTTATCTTTGAAGGTCTTGTACACTGTGCAGGAACTCTTTTATACAATTCATAAAAATCCATTCTTCAATCTGGATAAAGTACAACAAAATTAAATAGAATCTGGAAAGAGCATAACCTGCCAATAATCCAATGGATGAATGATTTCAGTCAGAATTAGCCACTGAACGCCATAACCCACCACTCCTAAAATCATTCCAATGCCAAGAACAACCCACATTGGAAGAAATGTGTGTGTCAGTCCATAAACCCATCCCATGAGCTTTCCAAGGTCCGAGGCCACCGCCAAACTATTCAGTCGAAGTTGATTAATCCCCATAATTTTCTTCAAATCATAAGAGTAATTGGGAAAATCGAAGTTGGTGCCATTGATAGATTGGAGCCATATCTCCGCTACAAAACAAGTCCAGAGTTTGATGGCCAGTAACTTGGAGAGAGGCATATTGACCTCATTTTATACCTGTGCCACAGATTCAAGTTATGAATCCTTACCTCGTTGTATACTTGTGCCACATATTTTATGGATCGATTCCTTGGTACAAGGTTATCAACAATAACATGATTTTCAATCATACCAGTAAGTAGACACAAAGACACCTTTGTTTCGGATTGATAAGAAGAAGAATAAGAAACAACAACTAAATTTCATTTTCCAAACTTCCAAGTACAAGTCCACCTTGATCTCTTCACGCGCTATTGATGCCCAAGGGCATGCCAACACTGTTAACAAAGAGACTTCGTCTAGAGATGTGATAGCATTGTGTAACCATGGCCAACTACAAGAGGCTCTTCACATTTTGCAAATGAAAACCCAACTAGATTCCTCTGCATACTCTTATCTCCTTCAGTGCTTTGTCCATGAGAAAACACTGGCAAACAAAAAACTGGTCCATGACCACATGATTCAAACGGGGTTTAACGCTGATATCTCTTTACGCAACAAGCTTGTTAAGATGTATGCGAAATGTGGCAGTTTAGTGGAAGCTCACTGAGCATTGAATGAAATGCTTGACTAAAATGTGGTCTCATGGAATTCCATGATTGCAACTTACTCCAAAAATGGTTACAATGAAGAGGCCTTGAGACTCTTTTACCAAATGCGAAAAACATGCATTTAGCCTGATCAATTTGCATTTGCCACTGTTCTGCTGGCTTGTGCCTTCCTGGGTGAAGAAAATCGATAACCTACCAAAGGAGAAAAAAAAACATATGGTGAAACTTAATACTCAGACATCCAATGGACCCAAAACCAACATCTAAGGAAGATCTTCATAAAAAAAATTAGAAATGGAGGGAACAAAAAATTATTACAAACTGCTTCCTTGCCAGAAGCTTGTTAGTCATGAACTTACAAGTTCTAAATGTAACACCTTTAATGTCTACCATTGTTGATAGTTCTGAGCTTCTCCTTCTCGTTCTCCTTGAATATATTGTTGCCTCGCCTCTCTACTGTACCTAGCTCAATGTTTGCATGTTATACCCATGTCCAACATGGATACCGCCACATTGCCACTCAACAAATGACCACGGCATAAACAATGATGAAAAACAACCTGTCAGGGAAGTTGTATAAATATAGTATTATAAAACAAACATTTATTGTTTACAAGTAATGCTAGCATTAATTTCCAGCAGTACTCAGTTGGGGAAAAATTACCAGGCAAACTTTTGCTTTAAACTAAGATTGAGGTGCAAAATTTGGGTCGCTCTGCAATAACAGGGTCATTTGAACCACCAATCAAACATCAAGAAAAATTCTTTAAACTAATTAAAATAAATAAATAAAATCAGTTTGTAATGTTATACTTTTGATAAAGCTCAAATTTTTGTTAGTCAAACCTCAACTAATAGCTGGTCAACACATATCAATTGCTATATACCTATGCCTTCGACAGGTATAATAACGACCATCAAATTCCATCATTGTACCCAACCAAGTTCATTGAGACCAACACGCCATGACAACAACAATTCATGGTAAAATACACATTACGAATTAATATTCATCGATGTACTTTTTGACATTATAACATGTTAAACATTCTCTCCAATAAATTTATGTTCTTTACTTTATTTTTGTGTTTATTTATTTATATTAAGTTGTTAGGTTATGTTATGATACATAATCTATCTATAAACAATAAGGGTAGTTATTGTTTTTTATTTTTTACACCAAGAGGACTTTTGTGTAGTAAAATATGTTATCAATGACTTTGCAACATTTTTCAAGGTAACAATCTTCTCCAACAATATTTTATTGTCTTAATATTGCACATGAATATGTTTAGTTTTAGCATGATAAGTAGCGCTCTTTGCTAGAAAGATTGCACCTTTACTGTCAAAATCTATCTTATACCTTTTTGTACAAAATCAATACCCAAACACAGTCTCTAAAACTTCCTTACTTGCATGAGTCATTACCATGTACTTATCTTATGTAGTTGAAAGTGCAACCACAACCCACCCTCTTACTTATCCAACTAATTTCTCCACCAAACAAGTTAACCACATAACTTCTTGTAGATCTTCTATGATCAAGATCTCTAGCCTACTCTACAAAAAACAAAACCCTATACATCTTTCACTTTGTTCAGTGCATGTCTTCTTTGGTAGTGAATTGCATAATTTGTTGAATGCCCTCGAACCCCACATAGGTTGTGCCCAAATGCACAATCAATTTACAATGAATATAATGCATATCCAACACACCAACCTTTGGATTTTCTTTATCAAATTTTGGCTAATTATGAATTTGCAAAATGTTGCACTTCATGTGCTAATTTCAAATACACAATTCTCAATAACTACCATCATAATAGTTTTTTATAACTTCATACTCTTGTCATGAGATTTTGGATAATGTTGAGTCAACATTGCATTGTATGTGATCTATCATTGAATCGAATCTACTTGACATATTATTTTTGAGGTGTGCATGTACTATTTCTAGAGAATTGGCCATCCATGTTATTATTTTACTATATATTTTTGCTACATATGCATTGTATTCTATATATTTTTTCTACATATGCATTGTATTTGACCAACATTGTATTAACCAAATAAGCACTCTTCTTTGATTTCATTACTAAAAAAACCCTTAAAAAGGAATTAAGATATCAAATTAAGTTACTTCATTGTAACTATTTACAACAATTTAGAAAAAAAACCCTTAACTCCTTGTTAAGATCTCAAATGAGAGATAGGTTATTTCATTGCAACTATTTACTTTTTAGATGGTTCAACATACTTATTAATTCATCTCTTTATGTGCTTGTCTCTATTTATTTATTGGGCTTCTATGTACACATGAAAGATTGTCTCTATTTATTTATTGGGCTCTATGTACATATTTATTATAACTATTAACTTAATAAAAAAATTCTAGCAGAGACATTAAGCTTCCAATTCAAAATAGGAGTAATACAAATAATTCTTTTTACTAAAAAAAATTCTTTGTTCATCTCTAAATTTAAACAAAATAAGCATAAACACAAGAACACACACCACTGAAAAGAAAATAACACATGCCATTTGTAATTTTCCCATATTTCCATATTTGGTCGAGTCACCTTGATCGAAAAAGCACTTAACATAACTCATTCACACAAAACCATGTGATTAAGTGGTGGAGCAACACAAATGTAGGCCAAGATGTTTTTTCACATTCAAACAGTGAGAAAAAACAAAATAAATAAACCTATTTATTGGACAACCAAATGTCCAAGTCTACTTTCTCGGCATTTAAAAACACATTCAACCATTAGGGTTTTATCATATAGTTACCAAATGTTTTAATTATTTCCCCATATGAGTCAAGGATAAATCCATTCCTCAATCTTCCCTTAATCATCCTTACATTGCTAGGTAAGCGTTGGTTTGTTGACTAATATCTAAATGTGCCTCAACATCGAGTAACTTGTATTGTCCATTTCTAATATGCGCATCTAGTTTTTAATGAGAAAGATCCTATGGATTAGTGATTTATCTTAAAGAGTATGCAACTTTCAACATTTTTATGGAGAGCTATGTTCATAATACATCTTAAGGATCGGGATTTTGATTGTTATAGCCTTAATGGAAGATTTAAATTCACCCATGAAGAATTTGAATAATTTTTCATAGTTAAATCAGAAAATAAAACATAACACAAAGAACAACTTGACCATAAAAAAAACTCAATATGATCCTCATTAAGAAAGGAACTTGTTATGCTAATTAAGCATGCCCAACCTATGATTGAACCACAAGTTCAAGATAATCCATGGATCTTTTGGATATCTTGTGGAAGGCTCTTTGATCTATAAATCACCTAGGAAATTCCAATGGTTGGATTCCCAGAAAAAATCTTTAAATAATTATTACATAACAAATCTTAAACCAACTTCTACGACAGTTTGTCTATGCTTAATTGCACAACTATTTTTTTTTGTAATTTCAATGATTTGTTAGAAATATAAATCACACCACACATATTCTTTAACTATTATGAAAATAAAAAAAAACACAATATAAAAGACATACAATGTAATACCATGCATACAATAGTTACCCTGGAGAAATCCGACGTGGATAAAAACCCTAGGAAGATGAATGGATAATACTTTCTTCTTGGTTACCTTAGATTATAAGGTAAAATATAGAGACCATGTTGTAACCTTGACTAATTTAAGATCGATTAATGATTATTTAAAAACAAAATTGTTTCTATTTAAAGTAAATGAAGGTATTATTGTGATTAATATCCAAATTCAATTAAAAATTATTGCTTGTGAAAGTCACAAATGAACAAGGTGAAGGGAAAGCTTAATTGTGTTCTAAATATATTTTATAACCAATCATAGATTGAAAGCTGTTGAATAAATTTCAAATGAATCATGCATGTGCTTAAAATTCATAAATTAACAACTTTTATCAAAGTAATTTGGTGCTATATCAAACAATGTAGGTTTGGAGAGATTATTGATTTAGATTAATTGCAGAGCATGAACATATAACATTTTAAAGTTGTCCTTTGCCTTTGCAAATTGGTGCAAATTGGAAACTGATAGATTACATGTGGAAAATTCCTATGGAGTCCAAAAGAATAGTTGCAAAACCACCATCATAGCCTTTGCAAACCACTTATCTATTTTGTATTAAATTACTTTATATGTGAAAAATTCTTATCAATTATGGAGTGCAAAGGAATACTGGCAAAACCACCATAGCCTTTGCAAACCACTTATCTATTTTGTATTAAAATACTTTATATGTGGAAAATTCCTATCAATTATGGAGTGCAAAGGAATAGTTGCAAAACCACCATCATAGCCTTTGCAAACCACTTATTTATTTTGTATTGAATTACTTAGCACTAGCATAGCCGCAAAGTGGCTGGTGAACGCCGAAAGGTGATGCCAAAGCTTCCTTTTGGACAACTGTGCAAGATACTAGATATAATAAATACGTAGAACAAAAATAAAATGCTAGAAATGG
>JZKD02S2092489.1:18906-29219 GCA_000966675.3 Picea glauca | reverse complement strand
TAGCTTTAGTTTTAGTTAAACCAGGGGGAGATTGTAAATTTTGTAAAACAAAAATAAGGTCTGCATACCATGGAGAATTTAGAAAAACCTCTTTAACGTTTGGAGTCGCCATCTCGCCCTGTTCATCTAACACGTCTAGAAAATTAATGTCAAGAGCCTGAAGGTTAGATTCAGCCATCAGTTTGGCAAGGCCTTGGCCTTTGATCAGTTTTGTGGGCTTAATTTCTATGTCGTATTCTAGAATAAMTGCAATCCATTTTCCCCTTCTCCCATCAGGATTGTCTTGCRTCAAGATATCTTTCACTACCGYGTTCGGAACATAAGCTATGATGTGTGAATGAAGAATATAGACCCTGAAGTCCTTTATAGCCTTTACCAAAGCAAAATCCTGCTTCTCCATAATATTGTAGTTCAACGCAGCGTCTCTCAGATCTCTGCTGAAGAAAGCGATGGGTTGTTCATACCCTTCACTATTCTTCTGCAGTAACACAGCTGCTATCATGTGTTCAGAGGCGAAAGAAAAAAGATAAAAATCTTTAGTGAAAGCGAGACTAATCAAAACAGGGGCTTCAGTGAGCGCTCGTTTGACTTGTTCAAAGGATTGTCTAGACTCGGGGTCCCATTTTATTTTGGCATCCTTTTTGAGCATGTTTGTGATGTTTCGAAAGAGTTCAGCCAGATTAGGAATGAATCTTCGAAGAAAGTTGATTTGCCCTATAAAGGACTGTAGTTCTTTGAGGTTCCTTGGGTGCTCTAACTTTAGTATGGCCTCTATTCTGTTGGGGTCAATTCTGATTCCCTCTTTAGAGATGATATGTCCCAACATTTTACCCTCTTCTAACCCAAAAATATATTTCTTAGGATTTAAAGAAATCCCGAACCTTCTGCACTTTTCAAAAACTCGTCTTAGGTGCCGCAGGTGTTCATCATCAGATTGGGAAAACACAGTTACGTCGTCTAGATAAACAACAATAAATTTCCCTGACTCCTCTATGAAGGCAATGTCCATTTCCCTCTGGAAGATGGCTCCTGCATTCATCAGACCAAAAGGCATCTTCACATACATGAAAGTTCCCCAGGGTGTGGTGAAAGCGGTTTTTTCCTGATCGTCTGGGTGAACTAGGACCTGGTTGTAGCCTGAGAAACCATCTAACAGAGAAATTCGACTGGACTCGACCACACTTTGCAGGAGGTGATCCATTTTAGGAAAGGGGTAATTATCCTTCAAGGAAGCTTTGTTCAGATTTATGAAATCTATGTAGAGTCTGATTTCACCAGTTTTCTTGCGTGTAGGTACTAAATTAGAAACCCACTTAGAGAAACGTAGTGGGACTATGATCTTGGCATCATACATTTTCTTGATCTCCTTTTCTATCAAGGGAAGCAATTTGGGATTTATCCTCCTAAGCTTCTGTCTAAACAGTTTATGGTCTTCCTTGATGGGAATCCTATGTTGTATAATGCTGGTGTCGTAGGCTTTTAAATCTTCATAGCCCCAGGAAAAAACGTCTGAATATTATTTGAATAGTTCCATGTACTTAAGCTTTTGTTCTGGGGGTAAAGATTTGGACAATTTAACCATCTTAGGTTTCTCTTCAGTTCCTATATTGCAGTCTCCTACCTCTTGCCCATGGGCTTCTAATTTGGGCTTCTTAGCTACATCGTCACTGTCAAACAGATCTTCTAAAGGGACAAGGCCTCTAGGTAAAATATTGCTTTTCAGTTGTAAAACATCGACATCCACTTTGTCATTCCCTAACTCTCCTAAATCTACTGTATCTTCTATATCTATTGTATTTACAGTATTAACACTAGCTATTTCAAATTCAGAGTTATTTACATTCTTGTTTTCATTTTCTAAATCTATGTTTGTACATTCAAAATCGTTCTTGCATTGCAGAAAATACTCTATCTAATCATCATTCCCGAACACCTGCCAGTACCTGATATTATCGGGGACTGTCGGTCTGCATTTCACCTCAATAGTGTATGGGCGAGTTTGGCGGAAAGGAATCTTGCAGGATGCAGCTGACGTAGATAACCCGTCGGCCAGAATATTCTTTCCTCTCGGCATTACCTGCAAGTCAACCTCGTTAAAACACTTCAAAGCATCGAGAACGACATTCCTGTAGGCTCTAAGGCGTGGATTTTTAGTAGCATATTCACCTTTAATTTGTTTAATAATTAATTCAGAATCGCCCCTTACCATTATTTGCTTAGCACCAACCTTTTTCAAGAGCTTCAGACCTAGCATTAAAGCTTCATACTCAGCAATGTTGTTAGTGCAGTGGAAATTTAACTTATAGGAATGATTTTCTGAATACCTTTTTAGATGATTATGCAACCAGACACCAGCTCCTGCTCCTTCTTTACTCACAGCTCCATTGAAATCCATACTCCAGAAATCAACGGGGAAATTTTCCGTGGTTACATTTTCCACCTTTGCTGCATCACCACTTTCTGGACTTTCATATGGACTAGCTACCTCTTTCGTCGACTGAATATCTGGCTCTTCGGTATCACCATCATTGTACAAAATGAATGAATCTAAATCGGAATGAGCAGAGTAAAGAGGGGAATTGTGAGGTTTTTCTTGACTGCTCACCATATACTTCATCAGTGTTTCTTTGTATAACCTCCTCTGTTGTCTGAACATTGGGATAGTTGCATAAGACATATCCAGTTGCAAGGTTCCTTTCAGCTTAGCTCCCCACGACCAAGACAGCAACATACAATACTTTGGTGGGATGTATGCAACCACCACGTCCATTACCATGCTTTTTGAAGGGATTTGAACCAAGGTGATGCAGAGATCCTTAATCAGACCAATACATTTGACTTTGCTAGAGTCAAACAAGTGTAAATCTTTGTAAGGCCTAGTGACCTCCAATCCCAGTTTTTCCATTACAACTTTAGGCATTAGATTATGTGAGGCCCCTGAATCCAACATGGCATTATGAAATATCAAATCATGTATGTTCAAACTGATATAAAAGGGAGCTACGTCACCGGTATCGTCTCGACCATCCACTTTGGGTCCGAAAAGGAGTTTGGGATGATCGTCAGCAAGGTTCACAGTGTCTGAGTGAGTCACTGACCCAATATTCAAGGCATTGGTGCCTATGTCAGGTTCAATGGCTAACGTTTTTAGTACCTGTGAATGATAACCGCCTCTGCATATCAACTCTGTAAGTGGGATAGGAATTTTAATTTTGGCCAGTTCTGCCTCCAGGCTAAATGGCACCAAAGTTCTGGTCTGACTCATTGATTCTGGTTGGTCCACCATGTTCTTCCGCTCAGAAGTACTGGGTGGGGTAATAGGTGAGAATTTGGGCTGAGCTGGTCTTTTCAGTATGGTGATGTTTTTCTTCACTGGAGTATCAGTCTTACCTTTCTCAGAAGACTTTCCAGCAGTGGTCTTCTCAGGAGTTTTCTCGGTCTCAGCTACCTTCTGCGTTTCGGTCGTCTTTTTTGAAGAATTTCCTTCTGCTTTCTTATTTCGCAGATTGTATTGATGGTGCACCTCCAAAATAGCATTTTCAAAGGCCTGTTGTCCCACATCCTCAGTCTCCTCACTCACCTTTGTCTGATTTAGCAGAAAAAGTTCCTGCTCTTCTTGAGTAAGGAAAATGGCATCATTATCATGAATTCCCATGAGGTTAATGTGAGTGTCTTCCAATTCCTCAATTACTTCCCCCCCTTCATCAGCATAATTTTCTTGTAGGGGAGGTCTGATCGGCTGATCAGGGCCTCTCTGCTCTCTTTGATCTCTAGGGTCTCTTTGATCTCTTTGCCTGATTTGAGGAGGGTTTCTTCTAAAATTGGGGTTCCGAATCTGGGGAGCGGGTGCATTGTCCCTTGGAGGGTTTCTGTCAGATAAATTCATTCTTTCCATCATAAATTCCACGTTTCGGGACAAAGAATCCAGCTTGAAATCTGTGGTTGACGTGAAGGATCTTCTTTGATCGTGACTCTCCTTTCTGTCCTTTGACGTGCTCGTTTTGCCAACAGATTAGCTTCCACACTAATAGCACTTTTCTGCATGTCTTCAAGGGTGGCAACATTTCTTTCTCTTAATTGATAAGACATGTCAGCATCGAATCCATCAAGAAATTTAATCAATGCCAAACCCGGGGGAGGTTTAATTTTAGTTGGGATTGCATTATACAAATTGTTAAAGTGGGTGTAGTAATCTTGGACAGTTTCACCTTGATTTCTTTTTATGTTCTCGTACTCTGACAGTATTTGAAGAGGGTTTTTCTTGACCTCCCATCTGTCAAGAAAACTTCTTTGGAACGTGACAAGGTCAGGGATTGATGCAGCGGGTAAGGATTTGAACCATTTTTTGATGTCTCCTGTCAGACTCTGGGCGAACAGTCTCATTTGAACGTCGACTTCGTCAACTTCTTGCAGATCCAAGTAGTCATTCATTTTATCCACATGTTGTTGCGCGTTTAATGTGCCGGTTGCATAGAACTACGGAAGTCTGGTCTGGTAGTCTTGGGGCATGGCATGTAGTGGTGCGGATAACACCAAAGGGGCATATCGAGCGGCCATGACGGGTGGAGGAGGTGGGACGATGACCTGGGTGGTTGGAGAGGTAACATCGGAAGATGAGTATGATGGAGGGCTGGGTGGTGTTGAGGTAGTGACTTGTAGTTTAGTCGTAGGAGACAAGACTTTGGGGGTTCGGGGTTGCAACACAATTGGGTCAAAAACGAGCTTAGACACAAAGGTTTCAGACCGTGTTCTACCAAGGTTTCGCGGTGCAATAAGATCAAGATCAGGGTTTTGAAAGATATCTAGTCCTTCGGAAAAAGAAGGAGACCTGTGGAGAGGAGAATGACTCGCTGAACAGGTAGCTAAGATCTTCCGTCTCAACAACTGTTCGGGATTATCACCGCTATTGAGGATTTTGGGTCTGGATGAGATCGAGTGTGGACTTTATTGGGAGCCAGAACTCCTTTTTTGGTTTTATATATATATATATATATATATTTTATTTTATGATAAATACAAACTAAGGGAGATTTCTATTTTGACGTCGTCTAACTTCCAATTGTTCCTAAGCAACTATGTCACGTTCGATGGCTGCCCATGAACGTTCGAGCTCTTCCCAGTTATTGGCTGTTTGGAGGATTAAATCAAACAAGTTTGACACAATGTGCGTTTGATTCGATAGTCCAGGCTCGATATTAGGTTGTACTGCTGCAGGGACAGTCATAGAGGGACAAAAGGTACTAGGAAAGATACTGGAAGTAATATATATAGAGTTTTTTTTTTTTTGTAACTAGGGGAATCGGTAACAACGGCAGTATCGTACTCGCGTGACATGGGGTTGAATCCTGCCGGCTGCCTTATAACCCCTAGGGAGAAACGCACAGCCCGCAAGCACGCCCTCCGAGTAAATCGGGGTGAGAATCGACCATGAAGACTCTTTTTACATAGTTCTGTCCATTTACACGGCACTTGCCAATCAGTCTACACCCCTGCGGGCAATATAAACAGAGTTAATCAACCTCTAAATATCACTTTCTTCTCAAAGTCAAACTTTCTTAAGGGAAGTCGTGAGATATCAGTTTTAGTTCTTCCCCAGTGGAGTCGCCATTTATGTTAGCACTTGGTAAATTTCCTAGAGGTTGAAAAAGAATAAATCTACTAAGGTAACCTTAACCAACCGCTTTTAAAGTTGGGATCTAGCCCTTCCAGCCTCAGAGAGGGATCTCTCTATATGATTTAGCTTTGTTTTCAGTTTTAAATTTTAGGCTAGTTTAAAGCACAAGTATGTTTTGTCGTAAAAGGGGTTTTATAAATTGGTTGAGACTGTTTACACATCCATTGGGCTATGGGGTCTATATTTAATAAAATATGAGATACAACCAGAAACGCTGAGGAAATCCTTCACAAGGTGAGATAACACACTCACTGGATCTTTAATAATTAAAATGATGATCAGAAGAAAAGATAAGGCAAATAACTCCAACTAACAAGCACTTAAGAATATCTTAATTGAAGATATTTAGAAGATGAACATTCAAATATTTAGAATCGGAAATAGGGTATCGGAGATAAATCCTGCAAAATAACGCTATTCGTAAAGATTAGTTATCGAAAAACAAGATGATTACAGAGAAAGAAAACATTTAACTGAGAAAATCACATCACCAGTGAACATGCGCAGGAATCCTGTAAAGTGTCTCTTCTTTATTAATGGTGGATCTCTTCAAAAATGATACAGCTTGATAGCAATAGGGTGTGCAAATCGACAACCCCCAATACATCGGAAAATGAAGCATTTATAATACAAAATACATACGCTCCTGTCATAACTGATCAGGACGTGTTCATACTATTTTTAGACTAACTATCTCAACTAATCAAAACTGCTTTGATGACTCATTACAACTGTATACTGAATTTCAAGGGTAGGCCGTTGGCAAGGTGCCTCCGCAACCTCTGCTAACAGGACAACTGACTGGAAGTGACAGCTCATCTACTAATCTGGTAGATCGCACAGTTCTTCCCATCTGATATGACCTGGCACTGTGACTTTGAGCAACCTCCGGTACACTTCGTCCATGTCTGTATACTTAGCAAATGTAGGCTTGATGACGAAAATGTGCTTAATTTCATGCTGGATACTAATATCCAACTGCAAGGCATCCATGAATGCTCTTCCTGTGATGCTTCCATGTATTCCTGCGAACTTAGAACTGTCCTTGGACACTTCGGTCAACCTTTTCTTATAATCAGGGAGTGTCATCAATTTTTCATTTATGACCTTCATACCAGGCAGGCCCTTCCTTTGCAGAGCATCTATCTTATGGAAAAACTTATGCACTCCTTGATCCATGACTTGGATCTTCTCCTCAAGCTGAAGCATGAGACCTCTTTTGGTCAGAACTCTTTTTACTTCCAATATGGTTTCTGTCCTGTCTTCAAATTTCAATTCTTCAAGTTCCTCCCGGGTCTTATAATTTAGGAACTTTATGATTTCGTTAGCTTGGGCTGGCATGTCTCCCAGTTCCGTCCTGATTTTTTCCACAGCCTACTTGCTCCTCTCGAGAAAATCGTTTTGTTCAAACATGATTTGAACCATTGGCTAGATTTCGTTTATAGACTTGGAAATATCAGTCCACACAATCTCTTTCACCTCTGCCAAATTTTTCCCTGCCATGGTCTATTTCTGGAGCTGCTGTAACTCCTTCTTGATTTGTTCATACCTGTTTCTCTTTGGACAGACTGGCCTGGAAAGAAGTCTTTAGCTCTTGAAGATTCTCCACTTCTTTCTTAAGCCTGCTGATTTCAGACTCTTGCAGGTTCATTCTCTCCATAGACTTGGCCAAGTCTGTGGCTCCCTCTGGTAGTGGTATTGATGCAGCAGATGGAATGGCTGTCACTGTCGCTGTGCTCAATCCTGCAATTGGGATAACGCTCAATGGGATTCCTTCCATTGTATTTTCTTTCTCTTTCTCTTTCAACAATCTTTCCATCTCAGCTTCCATCTCTTTTATTTGTGCATTCTACTCCAAGAGTAATTTCAGCATCTCATCTTTTTCACCTTCCTTTTAAGCTATTTCCTTTGCCCGTGGGTCCTCTGTTGGAGGGAGCTTTAGCTGCTTTCTCAATGAGGCGATGTCAGCATTTTTATTTTTAATCATCTCTTCAGAAACCTTGACATTCGCAGGGTCATAACCAATCTTGAGGACCAGCTCCTCCAATGTTTTGATTTTGTTGTCCTTTGCGAAAGACGAAATTTTCTCCAGCTTCAGTTGGGTCTGGGCATTGCTCAAAGCTACCCGAAATTTTGATGCAGAGGCTGTAGCATGGGCCAAGGTGTGGAAAACCATCTCGCCAGTTTGCTTGTGTAGATCCATTTGATCTGCTGGATGCACGTCTTTAGCCTGAAACTCAAATGTGGCCCTTTTATGATCTGATATAACCTTGGGATCTGGCACTTGTGCTTGGAGGTAAGCCATATGCATCCTACCTTTCTCTGTATCAAACGCTGAAAGAATCTTGTGTTGAGCTGTGGACGACTACTTCTCGAACTGGGCATAAGTGCTGGTAGTAAGATTCTGGTTTTTCTTCTTGATCAAATCATATTTTTCAAAAATGCCCAACTTGGGCCCGGTCTTGCTTGGTGGAGTATCTAAGGGAGAGTCTGTGGTTTTCAATGCTGTTGTAACTCGCTTGTGTTGACTCGAGCCGAAAGGTAGAGTGAAGGGCTTTGTCCCTGTGGTGGTCACTGTGGTAGTAGGAGCTTCCTATTCTACTGTTGTGCCGGGCGTCGAAACTGTCCTTGGCTTTTTGGCGTACATTGTGAACTCCTCTGACGATACCTTTGTTACAGGGGGAGATGATTCCTGTCAAGGCCTCTTTTCCTTGGGATTCTGAGGTGTGGCAGTGGGTGGCGTGCTCGTTGAGGGTACCTGCCTTTCCATCCCGACAACTCGTTCCATGTCCTCCAACGTATCAAGCTCCCATTCTGTTTGATTAGCAAATCTCTCGATTTTCGACCTAGGCTCATGCGCATATGGGGCATTCTTATTTTTGACTCTCATCTCAGAAATGATCCCACAGGGATTAGACTGCCAAGTGAAACTTGTCAAAAATTTCATTTCCCTCAACAGTTTGTCTACTTCGTCGCCCGCGCATCTGCTATTGCATATGAAAGAGCCTATCTGCTCTTTAATCCGCAATTGTTGCTTCTTTTTAAGGGAAACAAAGTGAATATCATCAGAATTCATAATTTTTCTAATATATTCCAGTGCAAAAATTCTTATCGGTATATATCTCGGAAGCTTGTACGGTGCCAACTCGCACCCATACACTCGGATCTCGGAGTGATTCTGATACAAGTACCAGTCCCCCATCTTTGCATTGTCCGAGAGGTGTAGAATTCTCCGGACTTCATCATTTATTCGTGGCTCAGGAATGCCACTCAACATACTTACCACAGGGTGGTAAAACTGATCAATGAATGCTGTGAAGTCATGTTTGACAGAATTGTGTCTCAGAAGAGAAGTCCACGCTGTGACCTCCCGTCGGCGTCCCTCTTCTGCATGGAGAAATTGAACCTGTCTGCTTGGAAGTAGATGAACATGTAAGCCAGAATGGATGAATACCTGAACATGCCTTCTATGGTGAAATTAACAAATTGTTCATGGATGTTATTGTCTAGGAAAGTGTTGTAGTCGAACTGCATGGTCAGCTGTTCGTCATTTGAGAAGATAGATAGAAAACCTAGGATGGGTTCGTCTACCCATTTATCGGAATAGTGCCCAAGCAGGGCACACAGGGAGGAAATAATTTTATTTCCTTTGGTGGAAAACAAAGAAGAAGGGTACGGGGGATTGGTGGACGGGAGCGGAGCAGAAGTGGGAAGGAAAAGCTCAACTATCTGAGCTCTCTGCGGGAAAGTCATCTTTTGATAAAGCTCAGTGAAAATTTCTAGGTTGAATGGGGATGCAGATTTTGGGCGGGTTATCTGCATCATCGGGTCAATATCCTCTGGGGTGATGAAGAAGAGGACGTCCCCAAACGAAGAAACAATGGCTTTCTGGTCAGGGACGTAGTGAGCTTGGCACTTGAGTGCAAATTCTGGGAAATGGTGGATTTGGGGGAACAGATATAGGGGAAAATTGGACTCCCAGAGCCCAATCTCATCACTCTGGTCTAGGAAGACTTCCCGGAGCCATGATTGCAGATCAGAGAAGTCAAAAATGCATATAGTGTCCGCTATCAAGCGATCTTTGTCGACCAGAGGGATTTTATCCAGATCAACCGAAGGAGGAATGAACGGATTCTGTTCCTCTTCAGTTTGCTTTGTCTTAGACACCATCTCTGCCACTGTACCTGCAACAAACAATGCGTTAGTGGGGTCGATTGACTGTAGGTGAAAAAGATGTGGGAGCAATGGAGGAATAGGATGTTTCTGGCGCGATGGATGAATAACGAATACAAAGGGAAATGGCAGTTTTATTCGAAAATGGGTCGGTCGGACGCGGGAAAACGATCATCGTGAGAATGGGTATGTTATCCCATTATAAATGGACAACGGGCCACTTGGGGTGATGTGGCAGGTGATGGTGACCAGAGTATACGAACGACTGACGTGGAGGTTTGTGATTGGGGGTAAAAGTCGCCAAAGGAGGCTGACCATGAATGAAGGGGGTTATGGTACTGACAACGTGGACTAACAACAGTTATGGGATGGGACTTCGACCCGGGAGCAAGTGGGACAAGTGGACTTAGTGGAGGATGACGTCCAGGGGTGACGGGGTGTCAGACAACATGTGGAGGATGGGACT
>JZKD02S2092478.1:29728-42894 GCA_000966675.3 Picea glauca | reverse complement strand
AGTTGGTAAAAGATAAAAGCCTAAAAATCAAACCTTGAGATGCTTCGCCCAGGGATCCCCGAGAAGGCAATAAAAAGCCTCTTAGCAAGAAACAAGAGGGACCCAAAAAATAACAAACAAGATCTAATCAAGAGGATAGGGGGACTCATCACGAGCCAACCTATTATGTTCATGGGTACCTAACAGCATGACATTGCCACCATCTGGATACCACGCTAGGGCAGTGACCTTTGGTTGCATGGCCAAGGGAAAGGGGGTCTCATCACGAGCCAGCCTTATCTCCGTTGTGAAAGTACTTGTGGGTAACACTGTCAGCTTTGGTCACCACGCCAAGGCAGTGTCCTCTGGTTAGCCCTTGAATAAAAAAAAAAAGGAGGAGAAAAAACAAATAAAGAAAAGAATAAAGTCAAAAGGGGCTTGGAAAAATTTGCATCCATGACGGGTACAGCTCGCCTTCTACAAAGGCACCCACAGGTAATATCATGCATCCCTGGCTCTCACTCTAGCCGTATGTCTAGACATCCCTTAAAACCACTTCACCTCATTACATGGCTTGGAAGAAACCCCTTGGAAACTTTCCTTTCCTAATGGATACTAGCCCAATAGGGTACCTTGTCCTTTTTCTCAACCTTGTATTCTAGGTCTTTGTAGAATCTTTGAGCTATTGAATGATATATCAGGGCTTTTATGCATATGTTTGATAAAATTGATGATGAAATGTGATTGACATTGCTATGATCCCTGTGACTAATGAGCCCATGGAGGGCATAGTTTTTGATGTGCAGGACCATGCCCGACGGACAGGTACCACATGGACCGGTACACATAGGGAGATGATTAGTTCAGACCTCCATGGGGCTGAAGAGCCCATCAGATGGTTGTTGAGACCTTATCAGGGGCAGAGACAGGACAGTGTTTGACCGAGGTCTTGCACCGGAAAAGAAGAGGACGTTCCATCAAGGGCACTTTGGTTGAGCCAGACCTAGGGGGATTGACCCACTTGCAGTGGAACATTGGCCCCAGATGTCCCAGGACGTCACCAGAAGGCTTGTGACGTCATCATGAGCATGTGGCAGATGGACAGGGTTGTTGGCACGTGTGGCAGTTTGGAAGAGCCCAAGAAGGGCTAATGTCTGGCTTCTGGATGCTGCATTGGCCCCAAAAAGGCCTAACGTCTCCCTCGGGGGGGCTTGACGTCTCACTTTTTGCTCATTTAGGGTTTTAAAAGAACATTTAATGTGAAAACAATACAACTTTGGTTTAAAGCCTTGTCGGCTAATTTTTATGACCTAAAATTAATTGAAGGTCATGATACAGTATATATTGAGGAGTTTTATCCTCATTTTGATATAACACACAACTCACTCTCCTAGTGAGATCTGATTTTTGCGCCCTTGTTGGGTATTTCATCTTTTGAGTGAGGCGCACTTGTTGGAGGAAGGCTTTTCTTGGCATTTTTTGGCATTTCTCTTGAAGGAAGGTTTACAACTAGGGTTTGCAATGCTATTTCATCACGATATGTAAGTGTTTTTTCTGCAAAACTTCTTAATTGAATGGTTGTAGTCTTATATTCTTGCATTTATTGTAAATTTTGCTGATTTTAAAACCCTAGGGGACAAACACACAAGTAGGTTGTTGTCTCATGTCCCCTAAGAGAGAAATTCTCAGCCATTGAAGAAGGAAGGAAGAGCCTAGCCATTGCTACACTCTTTTTACTTCTTCCCCTATGCTAGTCGTACCTTTTGAAGGTCAAGAAGGAGGAGACGTCCCAGGCCTAGGTTATCTACAACTAGGGTCGTCTTGCTTCTAGGCTTTGGTGATAGGGCTTTGCCATTGCAACACTCTCTCTCACCTCACTCTCTTGTCTTGACTTATCTTTTATGCTAGCCATTTTGCCAAGTTTAACCTAAGGAAAGAGGAAAGAGCACGAAGCCTTGCTTAAGCAACACCGGAGTGAGCCTCTTTCCCCTAGGGTTTTGATTCTGGGGCCCTGCCATTGCAGCACTTCAGAATCCTTCCCTCTAGTCCTTAGCCTATTCCCTTCAACCTTTGTGCCCTCTCTTAAATTGACTCCATTTACCCTTAGGCACTGATCTTAGGTCTCCAACATTGAAGTGATAGTGGTCAAATAAACTCTTAAAACTCTTATAATTTGAAACCCTAACTAACTACTAACCCTAATAAGGCTGACGTCACACTTGGTTATTCCATCTTGATGCAACATTTTATGTTGATAGCAATTAGATGGTGTTTTAAAGCATTTATTGAGTAAGGGATTGATTGGATACATAGTTTGTTGCATCATCTCAATATTTATTGATGAATTGATATGGTTCCATTGCTATATTAATTAACACTGATCTCGTCAATATCTATTGTCATAATTGTTAATATATTGATATCAGATAGTTATATGAAGTACTAACCCATTGAATTATAGCCTACATATATTGTTTTGCTATTGTCTTGTTCCGGGCAGGTGTTCTCATTTGGGGCTACACTTCATTATTGGTTGTTTAGCCGAGTTATCTCATCTTGGTGGTAACCTAAGAGGAGGGACTTTTACTTTGACCTTTATACCTTGGCCTCTTCAAAACCCCAGGTTACCGGAGACGTCTCCCCTGGGCCTAACCTCCCTCAATAGAAAGAACCTCCCCATTGTGGTGACATTGGGTGGGGTAGGTTCTTGTTACGCCAGTTTGGCCTCTATCTCATAGCCATTTGACCTAGCTACAAACTGTGCGATAACAAGGTCCCTCTCATCATTATTTGCCACATACTTCACCTAATTTGACTCATTATTACAAAATTGACATTTGCCCATGTCCTAGGTTTGGTAATTAAAATCGGCATTTTCGCATCTTGACATTTTAACATTTTGAATATCTTTTTTATTTTCGCATCTTGAGGCACTTGTTAATCTTATCCATTTGTATCTTGTATATCTTATCCATCTTGTTCATAATTGTTGTATTGTCTTATACTCATTATTCTAAGTACTTGTAGCATTGTTGTGGAATAATTGTAACTTTGTAAAACTTGTAATCTTTTGTAATTAAACTCCCTTAAACGTAGTTGACCCCTTGCCCAACCTTTAGGCACTAGTCTTAGTTGACTTAGGGAAGGGTTTGTTTGACATAAGTAGTCTTGCAGTTTGCATTTTGTTGCCTTAGCATCATAGGTTAGTTTTCCCCTAAACCTTTAACAAACTAAAACCAACTCCTAAAACATAAACGTTAAATCATATCTAGTAACTAGGGTCTACCCCCCCTTGGCTTCCCTAGGAGTAAGCCTAAAAGGAAGAGGTTCCAATCAAGGTGACAGTGTGGACTGTGAACCTAGGCATTGTGCCTCCAAGGACACACTAAGTGAGCTGGACTTTGCTCACGTTTGCAAGTGTGTATTAGGACGGAAACAGGTACAACTCCTTTGGGCTTGCGTTTACAATATTTTAGAGAAGAAGAGAAAGAAGAGAAATTGTTACCACAATGAGAGGAGTTGTTTGAGGGTGTGTTGTGCATGGAATTGGGCAACATGCCCTCTTGTCCTAGCGATAATTTGCAAAATTCAGCAAGCTATTGCTTGTTGATTTGAGCTGCAACACACTCAAAAAAACATTATGAAATTTATGTTTTTAGGCAGAAATATCATACATATGTACACCAAAATTTTATATGATTAAATCGACCAATCTAAGCACGTTAGCCACTAAAATCTGAATATGAAAGAATGAGGAATAAGAACAGAAAATCGATTGTGAAGTGTAAGTGAAGATGAGGGTAGATTCGTCCTTGAAGCTATCCCAACAACTTCATAGAGGTGATCTGCAAAACTTAAACCAAAAGTGAGATGGGACAACAGATAATATCTTGCATACATAGACAATACAACATAGTTTCTATTATATAAGCATGCACAAAATATATAGATGGGCAACTACACTATTGCCTCACCTAGCCTAGTAAACTAATTTACTTCAGCAACTATTGACCAAAAACACATAAAAATTCAGAATGATATCACCTCACAATAAGTGGCACATCCAGACTTAATCTTGAATGCCACAGTTTCCTCCAAAGCAGTTTATGTATTATTAAATGGGAAGAGGATGTAGCATCAATGCTGCTACAAGCTCTTCAAGAGCCAAGACCAGTGAAGCAATGTGGAAGAAATGAGAGAGAGAGAGGGATGGGAAGAATTCGGTAGCATAACAATACTGTGCAGAATGATGTGAAATGAGGGAGCGAGAGGTCTCTTAAATAGCTTGAGAAGCTAAGGAGACCCCTCTTGGATCTTCAACAACTGTGAAACATCCAAGGGACAAGACAACTCAAAGAGGAAAGCCACCAATGAGATGAAGAGCTTTTAGGGTGAGGGGAAATGGTAAGTAAATGAGATGGAGGGTGAGAAAACAAGCAAGGAGGGATGAATTAGGCAAGACAAGGGAAGCATATGAGCTAAGAGGAGGCCCACGTACCAGTTAAAAGAGAGTTGCATGCTTTCTAAAGAGATGTTTCCATCTCTATGTGAGCTTTATCCATTTACTGGAAGGTAAAGCGTGAGTTTAATTTAGGAAAGGCGTGAGTTGAAGTGAGGGTGTGTGCTTGGAGTGTGGAGTCCACACTCCTTGAAAGCATGCGAGTGGTTCAGGAGAGGCTGTAGGAATGGGAGAGGGGACCACGATTTATATTAGGGGAGAAACTCAATGCTAAGTGGGAGTGGGGGCGCATATCCATAATGGAATGCGTGGGTTACGTCAGGGATGTGAGGTGAGTGTGGGAGGAGTGTGGTAGCCACACTCCCAAGTGTGATGCGAGTGGTAGAGAAGGGCACACGTCATAAGGAGGGGCCCACAATCCACTACAAAGAGCTACTAAGTATTCACGTGGGAAAGGGGTGACGTACTCTTTTAAGTGGGAAAATTTAAAAAGTGAATAATAAATTAAAAGAGTGCGTGAAGGGTAGGTAAAGAGTGTGGGTAGGTTAGATGGGGTCCCTCTCAACATTATTTGCCACTTACATCACCTTATTTGGTTAATTATTACAAAATTGATATTTTCCCATGTTCTGGGTTTAACAATTAAAACCGTTGTTTCCCGAAAAAGCTTCTAAGTGGACAAAAAACCTAGCAAAACTTGTCCGACTGAGTTGAAACATGGTCCACGGGTGCAATGGGTCTCATTATCTTTATTTTGAGTACAAATACCCCTATCAAAAATCCTGGGAACTAAGTTTTACATTAATTACCCAGAATTAATTAATCAATTAATTTCGAACCTTAAAAAAAACCTGGCTATACTTGACGGAATTCCACGAAATTTTGTCTGTTGTCTTACATGGTCATTTACAACATTCCTAAACACTGGCTACCTAGGAATGACTTCATTAGAATGTTTTTCACCACTTTGGAGGATTTATTGGGTGGGAGTGAAAAACTCAAGGGAGATTAACTCGGCTGGTTAGGCCACATTAACCTCCTGAGGATAAAAAACACTCAGTGAAAGGAACTCTCCTAATGAAGAAACCCTAACGCAACTGACCTAACATGATCCATGTAGACCTATTACATTATAAACTCGTGCAGGGGTGCAAAAATCCCGCTTACAAAACTATGTTGGAGCCAAAAATTGCCCTGTAGAACCAATTAGTCTTCGACATGTTTGCATCTGTTGATGCATATATTCACGGTACATGGATTTGACCCCCTAGTTGAAGAGGCGGTCAAAACACACCATCACTAATTGCTAGCTCCCTCTGAATCACACTGTATCCTGTATGAGCAGTTGTATCGTCCTGTACACTCACCCTGCTACTATCATATGTGCCTGGATCCCATACAGATGTGTCTAGACAAGTGCTATGGCCATCCCGACCAATAAGGAGTGCATCCTCATCATTGTCGACCGGTCCTGGAAGTAAGTGTCCCATCAAACTGTCAGTCTCCACAACCTGATGAAACAATGGAGTCTCCAAGAGAGGTGACCTACTCTCCTCATAGGCATGTGTAAGAGCAACTGTCTCCAAGTCATGTCTCTCATGAAGTTCCAATTGTCCCTGGTGTGCAATCCTCACGCAAGGCTCCACCACTATATCAACAATGCCATTGATAACCTCCTGTGTCATGACTATCATAGGTGTCTGCGAAGGTGCCAACTGTGTCACAGTCACCATAGGAAGCTCATCATGTCTAGGTGCTAACTGTTAGAATATAATGGATGTGCTCGTTTTACTATTGACAATACTATTGTCACCCAGCCATAGGCCGAAGCCACCCTCCGAGCACCTTAACCTTGACAGATAATCATTCTGGAAGCAAACCCTAGGCTAGATAGCCAAACAAAGGGTAGTGCACCTTTCCCCAAGGATAGCGCATCAACAAGAGCTGATCAGATAGTCCAAACCCTAACCAAGATATAGTCCAAGCCAAACGTGATATGCTAGCTGCAGCAGCTGCAATGGAAGCTCTCCTCAAACCTGCGCACAAGACCGGGCACTGCAGTGCGCACAAGTTGTTGCTCTGCAATTCTGAGACTGCTTGCCAGAATAAAGACTGGCCTCCTATATTTATAGTAATTCTGACTAACTGCCTGGGCAGACTTCTCATTCTAGGCATCTGTCTGTTCAGTATATATTATTTCTTCTGGCCGACTTCTTCTCTTGGAGGCTAATAACCTAATATAAATTATCTTCTTGATCTGACAAGTCTCCTAGGATTATTGGCCAACTCATTAGGGTTTCTTCTTGCTTCCCGGAGTATTCTATTCTCGTCAGGTTTACACATGGAGGTAAATACCTCCCGCAACTACCATAATATCAACACTCCCTCCTAGCTAGAGAGGTATTACAGGTAATGGTCTTGAGCACAAAACATACCATTCACCCGATAGCATCAACATAGTCGTCTAGACTATCT
The DNA here is from genome assembly GCA_000966675.3 of Picea glauca. NCBI lineage: Eukaryota > Viridiplantae > Streptophyta > Pinopsida > Pinales > Pinaceae > Picea > Picea glauca. Next base: position 35,981 of record JZKD02S2092478.1, on the reverse strand, counting down.
CATGACTAGATCATGAACACCATCATCACCATCAATGTCATTAGTTTCATCATCTCTCGGGACCATACTCTATCTGAGTAATTAGACATGATGCTCACTCCACAGAGTGACACAAGAGCTATTCTTCTAATCTAGAAGAATAAATGTTCTGAACCATTTTCTGTCTAGGAAAAACTTTGTTCATTGATTATCCATCTAGCTAATAATCATTTTCAACATTGTTGATAGTCTTCAAGGCAATCGGAACAATATCATTCAATAGAACACAACTGTGTCTATCCATAGTAGTACACAACTACAATCCAATGGTACACTACCACACCAAGTAGCACACAGGTACTTGATCAGTGACGTATAGTCACAAACAGTGGAACACATCCACCACAGTAGTATACACCTATTGTCTTCATATCAATCATCTGATATCAACCTGCACAGAAACAATGTTATGATATACAACTAAATCATCTGGGCCATTCTTCCACTCACATCTGTGATATCTCGGAAGAGCATCTGCCCTTAAAAAGTAAGACGTCAATGATGAGATATCTGGACTATTCTTCTCAAGCAAGGAAGAACAACTGTCCTGATTTCTGAGCCTGGACCATTCCCCACCTTGGGCCATTCTTCCGACACTAAACAAAGTGTAACCTGGAGAGAATGAATCCGCCCTAAGAAATGTTTGTCCCTGATTGATGAACCTGGACCATTCCCCACCCTGGGCCATTCCTCCGGCACTAAACAAAGTGCAACCTGGAGAGAATGAATACACCCTAAGGAATGACTGTCTGGACCATTTCACCTGTTAACCACAAGAGGAAAAGACTGTCCTGTACCAACCTCCAAAACAAACCATTCCTCATGTTAACGACAATGAGAAATAGTTGTCTGGTGAGGCCAGTCTTCTTGAGTAACCCTCAAGAAGAGAGACTTCCCTAGACCACTTCCCATGTTAACCACAATGGGAAGTCGTTGTCTATGGTACATCAGCAATCTGGACCATTTTTCGAATTGGAAAATGTTTGTCCATCAGAAATCTCAATCCACTTTCCGAACTGGAAAGAATCTACTCATCCTGGACCATTTTTCAAACTGAAAAATGACTATCCATCAATCAATAATACAATCAATGCTCCCTCCCAACCTGGGAGTCATCTCTTCCTTTTTCAATAAGGAAGTTGTCTCCAAGAGCTCCAGCTTGAATACGCAAACTCTTTCATCTTGGACAGAAGCCTTACCAAAATGTTTGCTTATCTGCTCATCTATGGAGATATGTATTGGAGAACCACTTTTCTCCTTTCTGGACTTTATCACGGATAATGTAATGCTTGATTTCAAATATACTTTGGTCTGGAACACTGGTTTTCTCTGAAGGCTTCATGTAGCTCTGATCAATAAAGTATATCATTGTTGGAAAAATGGAACATATCCATGGGGCACTTCTTCTGTCATCATGAGATCTGATCTTCTGAGTAACCATCTTGATACAATATCTCTGTTATAGAAGATCTTCACCACACTTCTGCTATGCACTGGAGGTTCTCCACCAAGTTATCTTCTTCCATCTGCATACAAGGGTCTTTTTCTGGTATGCCTCAAAGTCTTGAGGTTGCTCTTCATACGCTCTTTGTTCAATTGCTCTGGAGAACAGTCTTTGCATTTATCTGATGTAGAATTCCAACTCATGGATGTTGCGGATGATATAGTGACTCATGTAGAGATATGTCTGGTTTACTGGAACAAGTAATCATCATAGTCTTCTCCCTCCATCTGGGAGAACCTCTAGTTCTAGATCTCGCAATGCTTTCATTCATAAGTCTTCCATACACTGTTCTTCATCACGACTTTCAATTCCTCTACTTGATTGCTTTTAGTGAGTTCATATCAGGCTGGTAATCTTGTGATTCTCGATACAATGACTAGTTGTTCTAGCTTCTCTTTCTTTCTTGGAATCTTCATGTTCTTCTTCATGTTTTTCTTTAGCTCTTGGGTCCATGGAGTTTCTTATAGATTCCATGCCCTAAATATTCCAACTTTTTCTTTCATCATAGGATCACGAATGTGAATGGACAACCAGGGATACTTTAAGGCTTCTCTTCGAAGAAGACTTCTTCTAAGGTCGAACTAAACAAGTATTGTTTTTCATGTTTGCTACCATGGATATATACTTCATCATCTTCAATGGATCATAGGATTAGCTCCCTCCTAATCCTTGCTTCATGTATGAATACATGCTCTTCTTTATGGTGATATATAATCGACTCCCTCCATCTAGGAGAGTCCACGTTTTCGTCTGCATCCTTATTGTCTTCTACAAAGCATCACAAGTCTTTCTCCAATTTTTTATTTTTATTTTTATTGTTGACTTCTTTCTTCTAGGTTTCTTTAAGATTGATTCTGATTTCAGCTTATCTTGTAATAGATTCCACAAGATTTGTTTGATATATTTCATCCGTTCATGTGTTTTATCTAACTTGTATAATGATAGCAATCCTTATCTTGTTGTTCTTCCATAGGTATAGTTCTTCTTGGAACAAATTATCTTCTAAAAAATAGATATACAATATGTGTAGAGACTATGCAAACAAGATATGTACAAGAACTAAGAAGAGTATTGTTACCTTCAAAAGAAAAAGTCTCTTTCATCCTGCTTAGTCTTCTTTGTAGGTTTCTTTTCTTCGGCAACTGATGCTTCGTGTGTCTCCTTCCTTTTCTTTAGTTTGGGACAATGATTCTTGTAGTGACCATACTTTCGATAGTTGAAGCATTGTATTTCTGAAATGTCTTTCTCTTGATTTGGCTTCCTCCTTGAGCCAAACTTCCTTTTGTTCCTGAAATTCTTGAATCTTGCTGTGAAGGCTTGATCATCGTACTTCTTTTGGGGTTTCTCTTTTGCACTGATCTTGGATTCTTCTTGAGCGTAGCAAGTCCAAAAATCTTCAAATGTAGGATACTCCTTCCTTGTGTTCATGCTTGCGGCAAATGCATCCCACTTCTTGGGAAGACCATTAAGTACTATGTTTACCAATTCCTTCTCTGACATGATCTCTTCAATAGCTTGTAATTGATCTCTTAACTGAGAGATTCTCAAAAAATATGATGTTATGTTGTCCTCATCATTCATCTTCATGTCACAGAGCTCATTCTTCAGATTCATAACTTGTCCAATGTTTCTGACCGAGAAGAGATTTGTCAAGGCATCATACATCTTCTTCGATGAGTCAAGATGGGAGATGTAAGGTATCAAGTGGTCTTTTATAGATTCCACTATGATACTCATAGCATTGATGTCACCGTCTTTGAACTTCTCCATAATTGCAACGTTTTGTGGTTTCTTCTCTTTTCCTTCTTCAAACACCAGTTCCATGATCTTTCCTTTCATGATATTCATCACTTTATTCTTGGCAAGGATGAGGTCGATCCTTGTCTTCCACGCTCTGAAGTTAGAAGCTCCATCTAACTTGTTCTCTGACTTCATAGAGTAAGTCATGGCTGCTTTAACTTGGTCAACCCTAGATTTGACCAGAAACTCAAACTTGACGTCTTGGCTTGCTAAGAGTATCAGGAGATGCGTTGGGCTAGGGCGCACTGATCTGTCTGAAAATTAGGTCAATCCCTTCACTTAAGGTGCCTAAACAAGAAGATTAAGGTTTCTGCAACTGCACGTGCTAGTAACCCTAGCGACAGTGTTGTGGTGACTGCTCCTGCTAGAAACCCTAGCGACAGTTCTTCAACGAGCTCAATATCCTTACGGCTATGTTTCCTTCCAACGGTTAGACTGAATATTCTCATTAGCGTTTCTTCTTGCGTCCTGGAGTATTCTATTCTCGTCAGGTTTACATGTGGAGGTAAATATCTCCCGCAGCTACCATAACATCAACACTAACATGTGTGAATCTTCCCTTGTGTCACCACTCTGCTGAAGTCTAAGGTCATCAACACTATGTGATATGACTTTTAAAGCACATGTGCTATCATCCTGTCTATCCAACTGTTCCTCCAATTCGCTGTTAAAATATTGTGTAACTCTAAAGAATATTCTTATCCCCTTTTGTGGATAAAGATAAAATATATTTATTATTGATTAGATCAATCCCCTTTTGTGGATTGATCATGTCAGGTATTGTAAATGACCAAATCCCCTTTTGCGGATTGGCCAAACCCTAATTGTAATAGGCTAAATAAGACGTCGGCCCTAGAATATATTAATGAGGCCCCAGAATATATTAAAGGTGGTTATAACCACTCAAAAAAAGAAGTCGGCCCTGCCAGTGAAGAGACACTTCCACATGTGCCAATATTGTATAAATAAGAGAGGCCAGCGCCTCATTTAGACACACACACAACTCACTCATCTAGTGCATAAGTATTGAACGAAGTTGCAATTACCAGTTGTCGAAAAAAGGAAGAGAGAGAGAGGCGCATCCTTGGGAGAGGAATTTATGTGTTGTTTGGTTCATTATCTTGGCATTGTATTGGCTATCTATATTAAGGAATTTTTGCTGTATTTTCTTTCCCTTGAGGGTTTCCCAGGATAAATGCTTGTGTACTCTTGTGATTGTGTTTCTCTCAGTGATCTTGTCTATGCTATTGTTATCTAGTAAAAAGAAAGGTAACCTAAGAATAGCTTAAACTTTAACATGGTATCATAGCTAAGTTGAAGAGAGCATCTTTCACAGGAAAAAGAAAAACATCACTGTTGTCGTACATGAAAATTAGGGTTTTTTATTAAAGAAGGTTTTCAGCCTCAAATCCATCTAGAAAGGTGCGCCCTACCTTAAGGAAAATTTTGGCATCCTCAACGCACTTTTTTAGTGGCTAGATCTCCCTAAAAATGAAACCCTAGTTTTCACAAAGTACCAGAAAACCAAAAATACCAGTGTACCAGAGTACCAAAAGAACCAGAAAACCAGAAGTACCAGAAAAACAGAAGCACCAGTCCAAAAAACCGCAGATCAAGTTTGGAGGGGTAAAAGTTGGATTTTCTGAAACCTAAACACACCAGGCTACTCGCCTTAGTCCAGCGCATCTTTTGGTGAGTTCAGTTTTTAGATCCAAGTAATTTGATTTTTTTATTATTTCTATAGCCCAGAGGGCTAAGGTTTCTTCTACAAGAAAGAATGGCTACCAGCATGAGGGTATAAGATGGGCTGGAAGGATCTAGAAACTTCAGATCTTGGAAGCATAGGTTGCAGATGATTCTAGACGAGAATGATCTCCTAGAACATGTTACAGTGGGTGTACCAGAACCAGATGAAGAAGAGAAAAAGACCAAGCATAAGAAGAATGAAAAGAAAGCAAAGAGAATCGTGTCAGATTCAGTAAAAGATCACTTGATCCCTCATATATCCGAACTATAGACAGCAAGGCAAATGTATGAAGCACTCAGCAAATTATGTGAAAGCAAAGACTTAGCCAGAATCTTGCCTTAAGAAATCAGCTTCGTAATATGAGATGGACAACTTAGAATCTGTCACATCCTATCTTATGAGAGTTTCTCAGATCAGAGATCAGCTTGCAGCTATTGGAGATGTCATTAGTGACAAAGAAATTGTAACCACAACCCTAAATGGGATTCCAACATTTTGGATCCCTTTTGTACAAGGAGTGTGTGCAAGAAGCAAGTTACCCAAGTTTTATAAGTTATGGGCAGACACACGAAGAATCTAGACTTGCAGACCAACAACAGAGATTAATTGTTGACGAAGAGGAAGCTCTTACAGTTCAAAAGAACAGAAGAAGTTCCTTTAGGAAGAACAATAAAAAAGCTAACTCCGTAAGAGTTCCAGATAAGAAGAGAGATGTTTCAAAGATCAGATGCTACAACTGTCAAAAGTTGGGGCACTTTTCTTATGACTGTCCTCAAGGGAAAGGGAAAAGAAAGCATCAAGCACAAGTGGCAGAGGAAGAGGAATCTCCTCCCTCAAATAAAGCTTTAGCAGAAAATAAGGATTATGTATTTTAAGTTAAAGATAGCTGATCTGAAGAAAGATAGCAAATGGTGGAGTTCGTGGAAACTCCCCACACAAAAACAAAAGATAAGTATTGATGTTTATTTTTAGTATCTTGTTTACTTTAATACTTTATCATTACAAGTTAGACTTTTGTGAGAATGTGAATTAACCTCGTTTTATTTCTGTGTCTATGCAGACTTATGAAGTATCAAAGAAGAGGATGAAGAAAGAGATAACATATTTATTTCATGTATGATCACTCATGAGAGTGACAAAGAAAGCATATTGTAAGTAAGTTT
>JZKD02S2092478.1:5821-17469 GCA_000966675.3 Picea glauca | reverse complement strand
TAGATAACAATAGCATAATACAAGATCACTAAGAAATACACAATCACAAGAGACACAGCATTTATCCTGGGAAACCCTCTAGGGGAAGAAAACCCAGCAAAACTTCCTTATTATAGATAGTCAATACAATGCCAAGAGATAACATAAGATAATACAGAAGATCCTCTCCCAAAGCTGTGCCACTCTCTCTCCTTCTTCTCTAACTACAATTTCGAAACTTGTCTCTCAAATGAGCAAGTGAGTTGTGTCTAAGTGAGGCGCTAGCCTCCTTATTTATACAAGACTGGCACGTGTGAAGTGTCTCTTCACTGGCAGGGCCGACTTCTCAAACTGGGTGGTTATAACCACCTTTATTATATTTCGGGGCCTCTTGATATATTATGGGGCCGACTTCTTCTTTTGCCTTTTACAATTACATTATGACCAATCCACAAAAGGGGATTTGGTCCTTATACAATAGCCGACATGATCAATCCACAATAGGGATTGATCCAATGAATAATATATCAAATAATAATAAGAATACACTTTGCAGTTACATTATTTTAACATTACTGACCCAACTTTGCCATTTAAACGAGGATTGGAAGGAAGCAACAGAAGGTGATAGGTCGGGGACGACCTCGTGGCGCTCTGCGTCCTTTCCGAGAGTACTTCTTTCCTTGGGTTGACCTGTGGAGCTAGGGTAGGCCTTGTTGCCATACTTCTTGAGCACCCAGCAACTACTTGGTACAACTGGGGGGAGTATTGGGGTTGACACTTAGTTAGGATTCAACCTTAACTTAATAAACTTAATCAATCCTTAATCCACTTTAACCATTGGGGCATCAACTTGGCATTTACATTTTATGGTTTACATTTAAATCTTGCAAGCTCTCAATTCACATTTACTTTTAATGTAAGTTGTTAAGTGTTGTGGGTAATTTACGAAGTAGTCATAGTTGCGCCTTTGGCCCTTGGAGGCTTCCTTTAAGCATTTCATTTTATGTTTAGTAGTATGTTGGCATTTTGGTTTGGTCCTCAAAGAAGTTGTGCATCCTTTGGAGGCACTTCATTGTTGGGCTTTGTGTGATTTGTGTTGCCACTGAAAGCAGTCACAATAGAGTTGTGCATCCATTGGAGACACTCTATTGTTGAGCATGCTAGGCTTGATGTGTTGATGAATGCTTCCCATTTGAATATCCTCATTTCCTACACAATCAAGCAACTTAGTTAGAATTTGTATCTTGTGTTTAGTGTAACTCTTAGATATTCTTGTTGTACCTTTGTATCTGATTGTTATATTTGTATCTATCTTGTTGTAAAGTAATTTGTAATCTTTGTAATCTTGTGTAATCAAGGCACTAGTCTTAGTTGTCCTAGGAAAACACTTTCACATTGCATTACTGCCTTTGCATATAGGCTAGATCTTTTCCCCCAACCTTTTAACCAATTAAAACTAACTCCTAGAATTAATCTCTAATATAACATAGTAACTAGGGTCTACCCTCCTTGGCTTCCCTAGCAATAAGCCTAGACGGAAGAGGTTCAAGTCAAAGTGACAGTGTCGGATTTGAACCTAGGCATTGTGCCTCCAAAGACACACTAAGTGAGAAGGACTTAGCTCATGTTTGCAAGTGTGTATAAGGACAGAAACACCTCCATTAGGCGGCTATGAGCCCACATAAATATTTGGTTGAACATAGTCCCCTGAAGTAATGTAAAATAATGTTGACTAGGTCATCTCTTAGGCCATAACCTAGTGATACAATGAATGAGGTCACTTAGCTATAAATGATCACATGTGAAGATTACCATCATTCCAACAATGCACTCCATGAAGTATGCTCCTCAACTCAAGCGTCCTCAAGTCAAGTATCCAACCTCCAAGGTGTATGTCACATGGTCCCATCCTCTTCATGCTAAGTTCCCTCCTCCATGTGCCTAGTGCTCATCCTCCTAAGTAGGTACCTCTCCTAATCAATTAACCAACTACCCCATTGTGTGCACCCAATGGGTTAGTCATCACACCACATAGGATATGAATATCAACCTCCTAGGTAAGTGCACTATGCTAACACTCTATCAAGATCAAGCATCTACTTAAACGAAGCCATAGATATGTCCATCAAGCTTCACCAAGGGACTAGGAGACCTAACGCTCTCCTAGATAGGTGTAAACACTTTTGGAATAACCCAAAAAGATAATGAATTGTACATCTGAAGATGCGTCTGAAGAAACATCATGCAGTAGAGAGGCAATAGGAGTATCCACCTCAAATTAGATGAATGGTCATTGAAGTGAGGGTGAAAAGATCCAACTATATATATCCTAAAGAGCTTGAATATGACCAATCATGCTCAAAATACAACATGTGTGGGTTTATGTGTTAGAGTTTAAGTTATTATTAGGTTTAAGCTATTATTAGGTTTCTTTTCAATTTACTAGATAACCATAGCATAGATAGGATCACTGAGAGAAACACAATCACAAGAGACATCATTTATCCTGGGAAACCCTCATGGGGGAGAAAACACAGCAAAAACTTCCTTAATATAGATAGCCAATACAATGCCATCATGGGTTAGTCATCATGCCACATAGGATATGAATATCAACCTCCTAGGTAAGTGCACTATGCTAACACTCTATCCAGGGTCAAGCATCTACTTAAACGAAGCCATAGATATGTCCATCAAGCTTCACCAAGGGACTAGGAGACCTAACGCTCTCCTAGCTAGGTGTAAACACTTTTGGAATAACCCAAAAAGCTAACGAATTGTACATCTGAAGATGCGTCTGAAGAAACATCATGCAGTAGAGGGGCAATAGGAGTATCCACCTCAAATTAGATGAATGGTCATTGAAGTGAGAGTGAAAAGATCCAACTATATATATCCTAAAGAGCTTGAATATGACCAATCATGCTCAAAATACAACATGTGTGGGTTTATGTGTTAGAGTTTAAGCTATTATTAGGTTTCTTTTCAATTTACTAGATAACCATAGCATAGATAGGATCACTGAGAGAAACACAATCACAAGAAACACATCATTTATCCCAGGAAACCCTGATGGGGGAGAAAACACAGCAAAAACTTCCTTAATATAGATAGCCAATACAATGCCAAGAGAATAAACCAAACACTACAAAAAGTCCTCTCCCAAGTAATGCATCTCTCTCTCTTCCTTCTTCTCCAACTGCAACTCCAAACTTGTGCTCTGGATGATCGAATGAGTGAGTGAGTAAATAAGGCGTTGGCCTCCTTTATTTATACAATCTGGCAGGTGCTGAAAGGAAGTGTCGTTTCACTGGCAAGCCCGACTTCTCTTTCTGGGTGGTTAGAACCACTTTAATTTATTCTGGGGGCCGACTTCTCATTTTGCATATTACAATTAGGGTTTGACCAATCCGCAAAAGGTGATCTCGTCATTTACAATGCCCAACATGATCGATCCACAAAAGGGGATTGATCTAATGAATAATACATCAATAATAAAATAGAATACTCTCTGCGGTTACAATATTTCAACACTCCCCCTTAACAAGAAGGGTATTCTACAACAGCATCAGGCGAGAGAGAGGGCAACATCATCAATAGCATCTGGAACACTGACCGACATATCTATAAATCATCAGAAGTTTTTCTCATCATCATCGTTCACAGCATGGAGTTGGAGTAGCATCATCATCCTCATCAACGTGAGGCTAAGGTAACAACATCATCATCTTTAGCGTGAGGCTAAAGTAGCATCATCATCTTCTTTAGCATGAGGCTAAAGTAATATCATCAATATCTTTAGCATGAGACTAAAGTAACATCATCATCTTCAGCATGGAAGATGAAATAACATCATCATCATCATCATCATCTTCAACAAGAAGTTGAAGTGGCATCATCATCATCATCTTCAGCAAGAAGCTGAAGTGGCATCAACATGGATTAGTATAACACTAATACATCATTGTCATCAATAACATCGAAAGGTTGATACAACAACAACAACAACCATATCACAGCACAAAGGCTGGAGCATCATCAACAACAACAACATCACAGCACGAAGGCTGGAGCATCAACAACATCAGCACTAGGCTGAGAATCTTCAGCACGAAGCTGGCACACAGCACGAGATTGGCTACACAACATCATCAGCACGAAGCTGGCATCACAGCACGAGGCTGGCAACACAACATCAGCATGAAGATGGCATCACAACACGAGGTTGGCAACACAACATCAGCATGAAGTTGGCATCACAGCACGAGGTTGGCAACACATCATCAGCATGAAGCTGGCATCACAGCACGAGGTTAGCAACACATCATCACAACACAAGGCTGGCAACACATCATCACAGCACGAGGTTGGCAACACATCATCAGCACGAAGCTGGAAATATTCAACACTAGGCTGGCATCACAACAACACTACTCCCCCTTTCGAGGGAGGTCCTTCCGGACTACACCAAGCTTATCCCGAAAGTGCTCAAACTTTACACGAGATAGAGGCTTGGTCAACACATCAACAACATGTTCATCTGTGCTAACATACTGGAGCTTTATGGCTCCTCTCTACAACATATCACGAATGAAGTGATACCGGATCTCTATGTGTTTCGACTCATCATAGAACACATCACCTCCATACAACTCTAGTTATCACAGAAGATCACAGTGGCTTCCATCTCTAGATAAAATAGATCTGTCAACAACATCTGAAGCCATACGGCTTCGCAACTGACGGAACATGCAACAATGTATTCTGCTTCTGCCGTGCTCGGTGCAATGCTAAATTGTTCCCTATTTTTCCATGAAGTCATGGCTGACCTCAGACTGAAACAACATCCTAACGTGCTCTTTCTATCAGAAACACTTCCAGCTCAATATGAATCGATGTAACCACTCAGTCTGAAGTCATGATCTCTAGTATAATAGACACCAAAATCGAACATACAGTTAAGGTATCTCATCATATGTTTTGCAGCAACAATGTGAACACGTCTGGGTTCTACCAGATACTAACTCAAGGCAAAACATATATCTTGTAATGTCCCCACTTTGGGACATCATCACAGTGCAGAGATTTATGATGACCAGAGTAGCAAGATGGATGTTGTACCGAGTACAGGGGTATTTGAGAGGTATTGTGGGGTCCAACTTGTATCGATGATCATATTCCATCGTTATGAGCCATTCCACACAGGTTGGCTTTGGTTTCGTTGCATTCCGACGATTTCCATGATTTTGACTATTTTGAGCTATAAGTCAATGGAATTCACTGAAGAGGTCATTTTGAGCACATTACTTGGAGGAACCTCTCAGTGTAATAGCTCATTGGAATCGGGAGGAGCAACACTATCGGATGGGATGGCTAGAAGTGACTTTCAGTGGCTAGGGAAGCCACAAGGAGAGATAAGGAGATTTTTAGAGGTAAAAAGGTTAATTAATTAATTAAAGCGATTTAATTAATTAATTAATTAAATATTAATAAAATATTTAAGTATGAGATGCTTACAAATAACCATGATCTTACAAATAAGGTGTGAGTTGTGTATTTATACACAATTCATGAGGTGGGGCATCTCCCTCAATTAGGCGATTATGAGCCCACATAAATGATTGGGTGACCTTAGTCCCCTGAAGTAATGTAAAATCATGTTGACTAGGTCATCTCTTAGGCCATAACCTAGTGATACAATGAATGAGGCCACTTAGCTATAAATGATCAAATGTGAATCTTACCATCATTCCAACAATGCACTCCATGAAGTATGCTCCTCAACTCAAGCATCCTCAAATCAAGTATCCAACCTCCAAGGTGTATGTCACATGGTCCCATGCTCTTAGGGGTAAGTGCCCTCCTCCATGTGCCTAGCGCTCATCCTCCTAGGTGCGTACCTCTCCTAATCAAGCAACCAACTACCCCATTGTGTGCACCCTATGGGTTAGTCATCATGCCACATAGGATATGAATATCAACCTCCTAGTTAACTACACTATGTTAGCATTCTATCCAAGGTCAAGCATCTACTCGAACGAAACCATAGATATGTCCATCAAGCATCACCAAGGGATTAGGAGAACTAGCGCTCTCCTAGCTAGGTGTAAACACTTTTGGAGTAACCCAAAAAGCTACCAAATTCTATGTCTGAAGAGGCGTCTGAAGAAACATCATGTAGTAGAGAGGCAACAGGAGTATCCACCTCAAATTAGATCAGTAGTCATCGAAGTGAGAGTGAAAAGATCCAATTCCACATAGCCTAAAGAGCTTGAATACGACCAAGCATGCTCAAAATACAACATGTGTGCGTTTATGGATACCTACCAAAAGTGCACCTAAGAGAGAAAAACTTAGAAGAGAGCTTGAATATAAGATGAAAGTCGATTTATAAATACCTAACTTCTCAAGAAGCTAAAACTCAAGTGAGAGTTGGTGTGTGGCTAAACAACTCGAAAATATGGTCAAACATAGTAGAAATAAAGAAGTGAGAGTGTGTTAATGAGTACTTACTTCAACATATGATCATCCTTATGCATAACATCCTCCCTGAAGATGGATAGGAGGCCAAGAAGAGAAAGCATTAAATAGCACCTTAACCCTATAATGCTAAATGTGGGTTGTCTAAAGATAGATCCTCCCCAAAACACCATAGTTCCAATACCAACACAATTCCACAATCAAGCAAAGGGGGTCTCTAGCAAAGATTTAAAAGAAGGCGCCACTGAAGCGTGTTGCATAGAGGATGTCCCATAAGAATAAATATCATACTGTGAAGGATAGAGATACCTAGAACCGAATCAATCCACTAAAATAAGCTAAGATTCATCCATAGAATCATCGGTAAAATAGACTGGGACAGATCCTCCAATCCTATGGGTGGGTGTTGCATCAAGGGAGGTGAAAGGGGTATCCCTTCCCAAACAAATGGCCATAGGCTTGTTAGAGTCACTGGAAATATCTGCCAGAAGCTTAGGAGTAGGCATCAAATCACTAACTACAATATCAAATATAAAATTATCATTTTTTTAATCCAATACAACCTATTGTGTAAAGTACACCACCATACATATTTCAAGGAAACTGTCCACCTAGTCAAGAAAAGAAAGTCATGATGAAGATGACAAGAGAACCCACAAAAGGGGCCAAGAAAGGGTTTGAAACCCTACAGTAGAGATGATCCAAAAACCCTAGTTCCACAACCCTTACGCAAATTTCACTAGTCTACAACCTTTAATATCAACTAAATAGTTCAAAAAAATTTGTTGCCAAGCAATCTTCCAAATCAAATATGAGAGGTGGATGATGTTAGAAACAATAGGTGTGCTCGTTTAACCATAGACAATATAGCAATATTGTCACCCAACCATAGGCCGAAGCCACCCCCAAGCACCTTAACCTTGACAGAGAGAATAATTTTGGAAGCAAACCCTAGGTCCAAAAGCCAATCAAGGTAGTGTACCACTCTCCAGAGCTAGCGTACCAAGTAGAAAGTCCAAACCATAACCAAGATAAAGTCCAAGCCTAGAACCAAAAATACTAGTTGCAGTAGATGCAACTGCAACTACTCTCCAAACTTGCGCACTTACTGAATTTCTGTAGTTGCGAGTTGTGTGTGTCCAAATGAGCTATGGCATCCTGTATTTATACTACTATTCCTTAGTTGTCTAGGCTGACTTCTCTTTCTGGAGGCTAAAAACTCAATATTAATTATTTTCTTTAGTCGACTTGTCTTATAGGGTTATGTCCAATGCTTTAGGGTTTCTTCTTGCTTCCCGAAATATTCTATTCTTGTCAGGGTTACACGTGGAGGTTTAATACCTACCGCAACTACCATAATATCAACACTCCCTCCTAGCTAGGGAGGTATTTAAAGGTAATGGTCTTGAGCACAAACATACCATTCAACCGGTAGCATCATCATAACCACACAGGCTATCTCATGATCAAATCATGGGCACCATCATCACTATCAGTATCATATGATAGCATCAACTGTATCATCTCTCAAAGCCATACTCCATCTAAGTAATCAGGCATGATGTTGGATAAGTCACTCACTCCACATAGTCATACAAGAACCATTCTTCTAATCCGGACATATGTCCTAGAAGAATAACTATTCCAACTGATGTTGTAAGCCAAGCCATGGGCTACAAGGACTATTCTTTTGATCCAGACATATGTCCTAGAAGAATAAATGTCTTGGACCATTCACTGACTACCCATCTAGCTGGTAATCATTTCCAACACTATTGATAGTCTTCATGGCAATCAAAACAATGCCATTCAATAGAACACAACTGTATCTATCCATAGTAGTACACAACTACTATCCAGTTGTACACAACCACACCAAGTAGCACACGGCTACTTGATAAGTGACATATAGTCACAAACAGTGGAACACATCCAACACTGTGGCATACAGCTACTGTCCAAAGACATACAGTCTCCACAGTGAACATATCATCTGATATCAACCTGCATAACAATATCATGATACAAACTGAGTCATATGGGCCATTCTTCCACTCACATATGTGAGATCTGGAAGAGCATCTTCCCTCAGAAGGTAAAACATCATCCATGGGCTATCTGGAGTATTCTTGTCAAGCATAGAAGAATAATTGTCCCTGATTTCTGAGCCTGGACCATTTACCTAACTGGGCCATTCCTCCGACATTAATCATAGTGCAACCTGGAGAGAATGAGTCTTCCCTAGGGAATGCATGTCCCTAATTGCTAAACCTGGACCATTCACCTAACTAGGCCATTCCTCCGACACTAATCATAGTGCAACCTGGAGAGAATGAGTTTGTCCTAGGGAATGACTATCCGGACCATTTCCTAAGGAAATGACTGTCCTGCACCAACCTCCAAAATGGACCATTCTTCAAGACTGCTCACAACTGTGAACTTCGAAAGAATCACTGCTCGACGAAGAGGATCATTCTACTTGACCACTACTCAGAGTGACTACCAAGAAGAATGATTGTCCTAGACCATTCCCCCACACTGCCCACAAGGGGAATCAATGTCTATGGTACATCATCAATCTATCGAACCATTTTCATTACAAAAATGATTGTTCGATCTGGACAATTTTCCGAACTGGAAAATGCATGTCCGTCAAAAATCTCAAACCACTTTCTGAACTGGAAAGGAATTGCTCATCTTGGACCATTTTTCGAGCTGAAAAATGACTGTCCATAAATCAATAACACATCAGTGCTCCCTCCCAACCTAGGAGTAATCTCTTCCTTTTTCAATAAGGAAGTCGTCTCCACGAACCCCAGCTTGTTTCTTAAGTACGCAAACTTTTCATCTTGGACAGAGGCTTTACCAAAATATCCTTCTCAGCTTGGTTTGAAACTTTTCAGCTTGGTTTGAACCCACTAGAAGGGTTTGAAACCACTTCTCTTTTCTGGACTTCATCACATAGAATATAATGCATGATCTCAATGTACTTCGGTCTATCATGGAACACTGGTTTTCTCTGAAGGCTTCATATAGCTCTGATCATTACAATATATCATGGTCGAGTCCAGCACTTATGTTTCCTGCTAGCTAATGACATCGTGGCAAAGCTTAAACTGAAACATATCCAAGTAGTACTTCTTTTGTCATCATGAGAGTTTTCCATGGATTAGCAATCCATCATCTCGGACTTCTAAGTAACTATTTTGATACGCTATCTCTGTTATAGAAAGTTTTCACCACACTTCTGTTGTATATGAGATACTCTGCATCAAGTTTTTTGAATCCATACAAGGTCTTCTGTTGTATATGAGATACTCTGCATACATGGGTCTCTTTCTGGTATATGCTTCTTTCTTAATTGCTTTATTTGGGAAGAACGGTCTTTTACATGTAAATTCCAATCCATGGATACTAGTGAGTTGTCGTTATAGTTTTTCTCCCTCCTTCTAGAAGAACCTATGAATCTCGCAATGCTTCCATTCACAAGCCTTTTTCACATTTTCTTACATACACTATTCTTTATCATAACTTCCATTTCTTCTGCTTGATTGCTTCTAGTGGGTTCAAACCAAGCTGGTAGTCTTGTGATTCTCGCTATAATAACTGGTTGTTCTGGATTTTCTTTCTTTCTTGGAATCTTCATGTTCTTCCTCCTGTTTTTCCTTTAGCTCTTGGGTCCATGGAGTCTTCTATAGATTCCATGCCCTGAAGATTCCAACTTCTTCCTTTCATCATAGGATCATGGCTGTAGATGGACAACTAAGGATACTTTTAAGGCTTCTTTTCGAAGAAGACTTCTTCTAAACACGTGTTGCTTATCATGGTTGCTACTTTCAATGGGAACATGGACATATACTTCATAATCCTCAATGGATCATATCATTTAGGATTAGCTCCCTCCTAATCCTTGTTTCATGTATGAATGCATGCTCTTCTTTTTGGAATTCTATAATCAGCTCCCTCTATCTAAGAGAGTCCATGCTTCCGTCTGCATCCTTATTGCCTTTTGAAAAGTGTCACAAGTCTTTTTCTAATTTCCTCTTGATTATTGACTTCTTTCTGTTTTGACTTCTTTTGGGTCTCTTCAAGTTTGATTCTGATTTTGTTTTATTTGGCAGTTGTTACTTATATAATAGCTTCCACAGGAATTGTTACCAAGGATTGTCAACGTACTTCATCTTTTCAGATACATTACTTGACTAGTAATCCTTATCTTGTTATTCTTCCATAGGTGTTGTTTCACTGACCATCTAATCTTTTAAGAAATAGATATACAGGAACTATGTAAACATGGTATGTACAAGGACTATGTTACAGAAGAATATTGTTACCTTGACTAGAAGAAGAAATCTGCTTCATCTTGTTTGACTTTCTTTGAGGGTTCCTTTTCTTCGGCAACTATTGCTTTGTGTGTTTCCTTCCTTTTCTTTAACTCAGAACAGTGATTCTTGTAGTGACCATATTTTCGACAGTTAAAGCATTGTATTTTTGACATATCCTTCTCTTGATTTGGTTTCTTCCTTGAGTCAAACTTCTTATTCCTGAATTTCTTGAACTTTGTTGTGTAGGCTTGATCATCATCTTTCCTTTGGAATTTCTCTTTTGCACTAATCCTTGATTCTTCTTGTGCACAGCAAGTCCAAAGTTCTTCAAATGTGGGATACTCCTTTCTTGTGTTCATGCTTGCGGCAAATGCATCCCATGTCTTGGGAAGGCCATTGAGTACTATATTTACCAGTTCTTTCTCTGAAATTATTTCTTCAATAGCTTGTAGTTGATCTCTTAACTGCGAGATTCTCACAAGGTATGAAGTTATGATGTCATCATCATTAATTTTCATGTCACGAAGCTCTTTCTTCAGACTCATTACTTGTCCAATGTTTCCGACTGCGAAGAGGTTAGTTAGGGCATCGTACATCTTCTTAGATGAGTCAAGATGAGAGATGTAGAGTATCAGGTGGTCTTTTACAGAGTCCACTATGATACTCATGGCATTGATGTCATTGTCCTTGAACTTCTCCATAATTGCAAAGTTCTGAGGTTCGTTCTCTTTTCCTTCTCCAAACTATGGTTCCATGATCTTTCCTTTCACGATATCCAACACTTTATTCTTGGCAAGGATGAGGTCAATCCTTGTTTTCCATGCTCTGAAGTTAGAAGCCCCTTCTAACTTGTTTTCTGAC
>JZKD02S2092467.1:29885-42615 GCA_000966675.3 Picea glauca | reverse complement strand
ATCCCAAATATCTTGAAAAATGAATATATAGTTTCTGAAATCAATAATGAATATATAGTTTCTGAAATCTAGATTATTTATGTTCATTTTATCAATTCCCCACATTTCCAGATTCCATATTCCAGATTCCATATTAATCTAGATCTAGAATTTGTTTTATTTATGTTAAGTTTATGAATTTCCCACATACTAAAAGTAAACTCTATTCAACAACCACAAAGACTTATATAATATTCCCAACCACACACAAAAATATGTGGGAATTATTTCCAATATAAACTCAATGAAAACAAAGTTCACGATACATGTGGGATAAATCCCCAACCTTACCAATCGATGGTCAATATTTCTTCCTCTCTCACTTGACCGTTGTTGAGGTTATGTTTGTGCAGAGAAGTATTTGATTTTCCAACGACCCATCCGAAAAATAAGCATTCGACAAGAAATAGTAGATATGAAGAACAACTTGAATCATGTGCCTAATTATAAGATCATTGTATTTTTTATTATTTTAAATTATTTATGTCACAACAATTATGTATTGTTTGTCCGTTTTGACAGCGACATTGAGGGTTTAATAATCCACATAGTTGGATACATTGTAAGATGATGCAAGATGTCATAATGAGCTTAGATCGTGGACAAAACCGGGATGAATTTATACGTATCTAGTATCTGAGCTTAATCTCAGCTAACTCCACCATCTTAGATCAAAAGTTCTGTTGCACTGGATATCATATATAATTCTGGAATAAGTAGTTATTAAGGGTCTAGTTTTGGGGATGTTGGTTAACTTGTCATTTTATCCTAGATGCCTTCCTTAATAAAAGTATCGATCTAGGATTCAGTTTAGGATTTTATTTGTAAAAATAGCGAGGCAAAAGGCCATAAGAGAAACAATTTTTGAATGGGGGTGGGATTTTTTTTTAAAAGAAATAGAAATCAAGGGTTAAGATTCGTAGAATTTGAATAGAACAATGATGGATTTTTATTATGAGTCTTAAAGGTTCACTTTTTCAATCTATGTTAGTCTGTAAACTCTTCATGTTAGTGTCTTCTTATGTATACCCAAAACTGATTCAGTTTATGTATTTGATGTTCAAGCTATATAAATATAGTTTTGAATATTAGTAATTTGGTACTACCTCCCTTTCTATATATGTCTTCATTGATATGATAGATTTTTCATATTTCATAAAGGATATTATTAGCATTTGAAATCACATGTTATTATCTTCATAAGTATTGTGGTCATGTTGATATCTCTTCTCAGACACATTTTTGTGTTGCTATTGAATTATGTTTGCTCAATAAGCAATTTTTTCTAAATAAGAGTTAAAGATTTATTTATCCAAACTATTTTTAGACCGTTTATTTGTATTTTCTTTATAATTTTATTTTCTATAATTTCTTATTTTTACACTATGCAATACATCAAAATAGTTTCTAAGATATTGAGTTTATAGTCATTTCCATTCTTAATATCTTCTTAGAATTTGGATACAAATTACTTCAATTTTGGAGGTAAGAACTAAAACATTGATAAACATATCAAGAGATATAGATGTCTTGGCATAGTTCCTCTGCAACTAAGAACATCTCAAGGAACAACATCAAATTTGAAAAAATATTTAAAATGATTTTGTTCGAAAAGATCTTCGTAAACCATCAAAATTATTTGGAAAATATTTATCTTTTGAAAGCAAAGATCCTTCACATAAGAACTCCTCCTTTATTTATAAATTGAAAATTTCCTAAATTATTTACAAAGAAACAAAACTTTAATACATAGATAAAACACTTTTTCTCTCAATGTTTTGATGAATCTATAATAGAAACGATAGATCTGATAATAATTGAAAATCTCAACATGATGTGAATAATGAGTTTGGTTATACTGAAAAGAAAAAACATTTTCCTCACTTTGAGTCTACTTAGGAATTGCTTAAGGTAATATATCATAATAAGTTAAGCTTGAATGTCAAATTTCTAACATTTCCTCATTTTGACCCAAAACATTATATGGTGAATGTATATTTATCAATATCATGATCCAACATGGTTAGGATAGGGTTATTTCTGAGGGAACTTTAATTATTGAATAATAAAATGTAGATTCATATGAGAAGTCATTCTTCATCTTCTCAGTTACACTACCAAAAAGAATCCATATCCTATGGTCTAGTCACCTCGACACTAGAGGACTTGCTTCACTTCCAGCAAGCGTCCATATCCCTAATGGAGACACTTGCATTTCCCAATTGAATTTCCTTTCACCAGCTCTATTTTATTTATACTTTACTTTGAGATGGGGAAATCAATATGTTTTGAACACAAAGGGATGATGTTTTTTTTTTAAGACAAGTTGGGATTCCCACATCATAATGTATACTCATTTAAAAACATCCATCCTCACAATCTTAACTCTACCTTCCCATGTGAATTGGATACTATATTTTTCCTCACAGTCTTAACTCTACCTTCCCATGTGAACTTGATACTATATTTTTCTTATGTTATGAATAAATATGGGTCCTTGAGAAAATACAAAATTTTGCATCCCAACCTCTTTCTAGAATATGATTAACAAACACATACCTTTTCAACCTATTTATGAGAAAAAGTTAGAAATATTCCCTAATCACATCATAGCAACATATTGAAAAAATAGTCATCAATCAGAAATACCATTCCCATTAATACATGTGTGATGATTGAGATATAAAAGGTCTTATATTTATTTTCAATCCCTATCATACTTAATGAAATACAAATAGTATCTAAATATATGTGTTGATCTTGTTAGCGCATAGGATGTATAGGGGTGTACAAAAGTTCCTTATGCCATATTTAACCATTTGAGGGTCAAATCATCTGTCAAGTCGACCTACTGCAAACTCACATGAATGTTCGCAGCGAATCAATAAAGTACCTCATGCACTAATCAAATATCATTATGATTTGGAAATGTTGCAAGGGGTATCCTATTGTTTTCAGTGATTGTAGAAGGTTCTAAAAGGTTTCTGAGCTTGTTGTGCAAGTTTTAAAACTTGAAATAATTTTTGAATGTAAAAATGCACCTACATGAAAGTTCGCAGTGCGTACTATCAAAGGAACTACAAACAACTAGTTTTGGGACAATTTGTAGTGAATTAGTACAAACCAGAGTCATTTTTTCATCATAACTTTTAAATTTCGATCTGGGTTCTTATCAAAGGCACTGCAAACTCATATAGTATGATAAATTTGAGTTGTAGGAGGGCTTCCACCTGTCTGAGGGGGTTCAAATGGTTTCCTAGGAGGTATTTGGAAACGAGGTACATGTATTCCATCACTAGATCAAGCATCACAACCTATTTCAAAAGGAATTTATCACAATAGACAAGATTCAAAAAAATAGGAGCTAGGTGGATTTTTTGTTTCACCTTGTTGTGACAACTCCTAGAGAAAAGGGAATCCAAACAACCACTTGAGATTCGACCTCTTTAGAGTAGGAAGGAATAATACACTATAGATAGAATTTGTTTTAGGGAGGAAAGAATTTAGTTCATGATCCAAGAGACGAGAGAGCTTGAGGAGAAGTTTAACTGCTTATTTGTAAGATTGAGGGCTTGCTTGTAGTCAACATTTCTGCCATTGAAGATTCATGAAGTTGTTTATCATATGTTGTTTTTCTTTTTTTTCATTTTATTGTATCTTCTTGCTTAAATATATTGCAGTATTTGAGGATCATAACTGCCATTGATTGATGGATTCATGAGCAACAAAGGATATGTTTTAGCTTGCCTATCAATCATTGTTTATTGTTTAAGAACTCTTGAATATGTTGCAGAAAGGATCTTTGTAMGATAGATGTTTTACCTTTTTTCCACATTCTCTATGCTTCTACCCATAATCATATATAACCTTTATTTGGTATACAGTTTGATTTCCTTTGATCTGTAGGATGTTATGACTCCATGYCCAATGAAATGTGTCTGCAGACAATTTRCTTCCCTCTCCCTTTCTTACTTAGTATTGTTGATCCACTCAAGTATAAACCTGTTTTATTCATTTATATTCTTATGGGTACTGGGCTTGTTCTTAAATAAGTCTAAGAAAAACTCCTCGTGCTAACAGATCTGAAAGAATGTCTTATGGTCTTTAGGAAAACATCACAAGGATAGATTATTATGCGTTTTTAAAGTGGTAGTACTCATCTAGATTCTAAATAACATGAAAGAACATAAACAATGCCCGACAGAGGACCAAGATTATTCTTGAAATAAATATTCACATGCAAAGAGTACCCGAGAAAGGTATCGGTATCTTAAAAAAAAACAAATATTTACATTATAATACAAGATTACAAACCAAAAGAGTATACAATGTCATAGGATGGCATTTCCATCACAACATTTATGAAAGTAATACACAATATCAAGCATTAAAAAGGAAAATATGAATCGCATATGGAAGAGAACTTTAAATGATCATTTCATTAGATGCAAAAAATATTTTGATAGACACACATTTAAAACATCGTTCTCAAAACTTAAAGTCCGAGAGATCAATAATTTTATGTCATGACTAGTTCTTTGGGAACCTCAAAAAATAATAGGTGTATTTATAAAAATAAGCAATAATATATGAGACTTCAATAAAATTAAATTGTGTTTGTCCTTCAAAGAGGATTGGGATGGGGATCCCACAAACCATAAAATGAAGAGCGACATGGAAGACAAAATAAAATAGTCAAGGGTCAGCTTTTGGTTTCACATATTCTCGGAACACAAAAGGAAAAATGATAATTGACTAAGGAAGAAAAATTTGGTGAAAACAATAATAGGTGGACTACTCGACTTACTATAATGGAAATTCCAAATCATCATTTGCTTGTTGTGGCATCTTTTGTAGGTTGTTTTTGTATTGGAGATGGCATAACCCAATGCATATCATGAAGCAGTTCATGACTTCATGACTTCTGTCAAGGTAGATCCCAACTTCACTGTAGCCCTGGTTGGAGCCATAGTGGGCTCTTTGCTATGTGTGGGTTCTCTAGTACAAGGTGTTCCCAAATCCAATCCAACGATGCAATGTACAAATGGTTCATCTTAAGAAGCATTTGTGTAAACACTTATTCTATGTAGTGGTTATTTGGGAAATATCTTAGTCCCTAGTATGGTCGCTACCAACAAATACTTTGCTTATGGTATAAATATTATTATTAATAGTGAAGTAATAATATATATTTATTAATTAAAAAATGAATATACCAAAGGTGAAATTTGCATGTATTAAGTTGGAGAGTCGTGCATGTAGGGACAACTTATGATTGATTGTTAAATTGAAATTTCATCTTCCACCTCCAAATTATTAGATGAATAGTTGAATTTGTTAAGGAGATTATAAAATTTGAATCACAAGAATGTGTATGTGAAAGAATTGATATTTTTTTTTATATAAATTGTCCATAAAATCAATATAGGATAATAAAATCCCATTTCCAAGTATGTGAATGATTTTAAATTCTCCATTGAAAAATAATTAAATATATTCCAATTTATTGAAAGATATATGAATTATTTATATTTTATTTTATAGACTATTTACAAGACTATCATTGATAAGGAAGAGGAATAAGAAAAAAAAGAAGAACAACAAGTATAAGAGAAAGATAGAAGGAAGAGCAAGTTACTATGAGTGTTCTAAGTCAAAATTTCAGAGGAGGTTATAAATAAAATAGAAGAGGAGGTTAGCAAAGAGAGGTGGAAGATTTAATAATATATGTTTTAATTGTGGAATATTTGTACACAAATTATGAGACATAATATGATGTAGAAATAAACATAATATAACGTTGGATTTTAAGGAATAGGAATTGAAATTGATGGGAATGTTCTTGGTGTTCCAAATGAAATCGATGAGAATGTTGTTGGTGTTCCATAAGAGGAGGGAGAGCATAATTTTTATAAGTGTGTTATTGAAATGAGGGAACCATATTCAAGAAAAGGAGTGAAAGTAGAGGAGGCCCTTGTTCAATACCAACTGTAAGATTAGTAATATGTGTTATATTTAATCACTATAAGGAAAATATCTTCTAGTGAAGGTTTTTGCGGAAACCACCCCCAAAATGTCCCCCTTATTCATTGATAGCAAATCTATTAGCGAAGGAAGACAACTAGAGGTTTTAGTAGATGTTTTTAGCCAGTGTGTTTAAATGATATAGAGTGCACTAATTATCTCATAACAATGGCACACTAGTGCGTTAAATAATTAGATACACCAAAGATTTTTATAACTAATTTGTGATTAAAAAAATTGGCCACTTTAATGTTAAACATACCCTAAATGGTGCATATTGAACTTATAAGTGCATCGATCTATTACTATCTGTAATGCACTGAATTAGGTTTAGAAATTTTCCTATACAATGTTGGTTTTTATTTAAAAAATTACAAAACTATATCGGTGCATTCCCATAAACAAAACACCAATGTCTTTCTTATATGTGTTCCTTATATAGATGCACCATAGAATGATTATTAATTTTGTGATTACACATTATGGTGCATCATTAAACTATAAGTGCACCAATGTAGATCTATGTAAAAAAACAATTCATATACTAGACAACGCAACTGATAGCTCTGACATGCCTCAATGTGCCTCAAAAAATGGGGAATAGTATCCAAATTAAAAATAAAATATAATGGTGCCCCACCGACGCTTATCGCACCATTGCATTAATATATACAATTCAACGGATAAGGTCAATCTATTTTTCTATGCAATATTGGTTTTTATTTAAAAAATTACCAAACCATATTGGTGTGCTTCCATAGGAGAACTAATGTTCTTTTTTTACAACACACGTTACAATGCATCATAAAACATAAACACATTGGTGTGTCTATATGTAAGAACCACTGAAGTAAGTTTAAACATTTTGTTCTAAAATAAAGGTTATTATTTAAAAAAACAAAAAATAACCAATGCAACTAATAACTAAGACACACACAAGTGCACCCCATGAAATAGATTATTATCTTATAATTTTTTAATAATTTGAATGGTTTTCCACTCCTTTATGAATGCATTACACATCTTTATGTCGAGTAAAATAGGGTAGGGTAAAATAAAAAGAATTAGCAAACCATAATTTCAATTTTACATCTCTTTTAGTTCTTCCAACCCCATAAGAATTGGTGCTCACCATCCTTGTATGAGTATCACATTGTCAATGCTAGTGTGTTGTAAGATTCCTCGAGCCCTTTTCTTCACTCATGGATTTGGATTTTTTTTAACTTTGCAAATGATACCATATTTTTATTTTGTGTTTACACGAAAACCATTCCTCCTTAGTAGGGAAGAGACCTGATAAAAAAAATTTCACCTCCTCACTTACATTTTTAGCAGATTAAAATTTTGAATTTAACTTCATTTTGATTTTTTTTGAATTTTATTAATTTCATGTAGTTCGTTCAAGTTGTTTGGATTGCACTGGACTAAGTGAATTGTCCTATAAATTTATAGGATGCACTTTTAGTGCTACCTCACCTTACATAAAGTGCACTAGTGAATCATAAAAACAAAAATAAAAACTTCCATTTTGGTTGTTTTTATAATATGACGGGTCACCGTAAGTGGTGGTTCATATTTTAAGTGCATCATTGACTGATTTTTATATATAGTGTTGCAACTCAAAATGAACCTCTAAATGTTTTTAAGAAAATAAGGATTTCTATTAAATTTTGATTTTATTGTTTAGTTTACTATTGAGGTTTTTAATGTAAACATGCATTTTTTTCTATACTTATTAATATTAATTTGTGCACGCTTAAAAGTTTTGATTGGTTTTATAGTTTGATCTCACAATAATAGTTTTTTGTTGAGATGGAGGTAGAAGAAGAGAACTAAATCTCAGGAGGGAAGCTCAAAATTTAATATATTCTAAACTTTAAATCTCATATACACACACAAAAGAAACCTTCGAAACAATTTCATTAGAAATCCCAAACTTTGTCTATCTGGATCCCAAGATCGACGACTCAGACATATTTTTACTTTGATTCAACAACAAAGAATTATTATACTTCATCTATATCTGAATCTTCATCTACAGTCTCACTTATTCCAGATTCAAAATATCTGGATATCCAGACTGATCAAAATCCCATATATCCACAAATATGGATATCCATCTTTTTTAATAAATATGTTTTCTTAGAATCCCAGATCTTGGATGTTAAACATTTTTGAAGTCTAGTCGTAGCATTCTACCTGTTCCTTTGAGTTGTATTCCTCATATGTTTTTGAATCAACTTAGCATATGATGTGGTAATTTGACAGGGTATCTATTGTGGCATTGAGGTCATGAAATTCCCACTTGTCATTCGTTGACAACTTATCCACTCATCTAATTCTTAGCTGACGTGTCACCTGATGAGATTCTAACATGTCTATATCCTATGTGGAATTTATGTTTCATCCACCTATCAAATATCACGTAGCATCTAATATAGAAGCATCTAGATTTTCCTATTGTCTAAGTTTCCAAAGTCCTGGATATCGAGATATTTAGATGCAATTTTTTCATTAAGTCATCCATTTATCATTTTCTTGGATCTTGAATCCAGGATATGGAACCTTGTGATTTTTTTTTGGAACCCCAACATCCAAAAATATGAAAGTCTCTATAATCTTCATTTTCAAGAATCTCAAATCCCATATGTGCAACCATGACCTCCAGGATGTGGAATCTTGACCTCCCATATTTTAATGATTGAGTAATAAAATATAGATTCATATGAGAAGTCCTTCTTCATCTTCTCATTTTTTCTACATTACCAAAAAGCTTTCATATCTTATGTTGTAGTCACCTCAACATCATAGGACTTGCTTCGCTTCCAGGGAGCATCCATATCCTTGATGGAGACACTTTCATTTCTCAATTGAATTTCCTTTCACCATCTCTATTTTATTTATACTATACTTTGAGATGGGAAAAATCAATATGTTTTAAAAATAAAGGGATGGTGTTTGCTTTTCAAGATAAGTTAGAGATTCCCATGTCATAATGTATACTCATTTAAAAATATTCATCCTCACAATCTTAACTCTACCTTCCCACGTGAAATGACTATTATGTTTTTCTTATGTTAAGAATAAATATGGGTCCTTCAGAAAATAAAATAATCAGTTACAAAATTTTGCATCCCACCCTCTTTCTAGAAAATGATTAACAAAAGCATAACTTTTCAACCTATTTATGAGGAAAAGTTATAAATAATCCCTTATTACATCATAGCAATATATTGAAAAAATAGTCATCAATCAGAAATATCATTTCCATTAAGACTTGTGTGATGATCAAGATATAAAAGGTCTTATCTTTATTTTCAATCCCTATCATACTTAATGAAATATAAACAATATCTAAATCTATGTGTTGATCTGAAAGATTGTCTTATGGTATTTAAGACAACATCATGAGGATAAATTCATGTGGGTTTTTAAAGAGGTGGTACTCCTCTAGATTCTAAATAACATGCAAGAACATAAACAATGCCTGAGAGAGGACCAAGCCTATTCTTGAAATAAATATTCACATGCAAAGAGTACTCGAGAAATGACCAGGTATCTTACAAAAAACACATATTTACATTATAATACAAGATTGTAAACCAAAAGAATATAGAATATCATAGGATTAAATTTCCATCAAAACATTCATCAAAGTAAGACATAATATTCAACATTGGAAAGGAAAGTATGGACTTCATATGTCAGAGAAATTTAAATGATCAATTCATTAGATGCAAAAAAGATTTTGATAGCCACACATTTGAAATATCGTTCTCAAAATTTAAATTATGAGAGATCAATAATGTTATGTCATGAATATTTCCTTGGGAACCTCAAAAAATAATAGGTGTATTTATAAAAATAAGCAATAATATATGAGACTTCAATAAAAGTAAATTGTGTTTGTCCTTCAAAGAATATTGGTATGGGGCTTCCACGGACCATAACATGAAGAGAGACATGCAAGAAAAAAGAAAATAGTCAAGGGTTATATTTTGGTTTTACATATTTTGGAAACAAAAAAGGAAAAACGGTAATTGAATGAGGAAGAAAAAGGTGGTGAAAGGAAGAATAGGGTGACTGCTCAACTTACTGTAATGGAAATTCCAAACTGTCATTTTCTTATTGTGGCATATTTTGTAGGATGTTGTTGTGTTGGAGATCCATAAAGGATATAACTACTTCGTGATGATATGTCTCAGTTATCATAACTAAGTCCTTTGTTAACCATTGTTCTATATACTCCCCCATTAGAGAAATTGTTATTCCATGCTTGGTGTTAGTTTCAAATAACTCATCCTCTAATTCTCTCAAATCAATGCTTAATTGATGGAGTGTGTCCTCAATGTAGTCATTCTTATTTACATACCACACAAGCCACCTTTCTATTTCTTATTTGGATAAATCAATTGAGTCGCTAAATTCATTGGCCCATGCAATGTTTAATGCTTCCTATTGTTCTAATAGTGGCTCCTTTGAAAAAATAATTGTATCCATTAATAAATGTGATCCTTATAATTCATTGGTAAAATCAACAAGTTTCAAGAATATGTCAGCCCTTTTAAGGTTAATAGTATCACATTGAGTCAACAACTCTCCTAGGCATTTTAATCTCTTTAGCCAACAAGCATTAATATACTTCATGTGAACCTTAGAGGGAAGGTTTTGATCTCCTATGCGTGTCTCTCTCAAACTTGAAAACTTCACTATGAATGTTCACATTGACGCTTTATATAATCATTCAACATTTTATAAATCTTTCTAATGAGGCTCCTTAAAATGCAAAAGCCTTGTTGAGAAGGTATCTCGGTTCTATCCTAATTCCCAAATTTCAAGGATTAACCCTATAATTTTATTGATACCATATCCAATGTATTTCCTTACAACCATTAATAAGCTATATGAACCCTTTAATATGAACTGGTCTCTGGGACATCTTCAATACTGATTACTACGTGTACCGCAGTGATAGGATTGACAAATAAAGGTTTTGGAATCAAATATTTATCTAATTCCTTTAGTCTCTCTTTTAATATAAACTTTTCTTTTTATATGTAAAAAATGGACTCCTTCAACTTCTCCAGTTGCATCATAGAACTGCACAATTTTCGAGTGTGGAACCCCATGAAAATCGATTTCTAACTTCCATTTCTCTACAACTTTTTTGTTTTTCATATTTACTTCTTCTATTAACAATTATTTAGAACTTTTATTGTAGGTTGTGTGGTATAACACAATAGAATCTTCTTCAAAGATTTTTGGCTCTTGGGAATTCAGTTATTCAATAATCACATTGATTTTCATCAATCTCTTCTCCCATCAGTTGGGTTCCTCTATTACATCATCTAATTCCATGGATTTGCAACTTTCTTCAATTTTAGGTAAGTCTTGTCCCCCTTTTTGAGATTCTCTTTTTCTTTATATCCAAGTATGAACAATATGATATTTTTCTATTGTTTTCTTAGTAGGGTCTTTGTCTCCACTGTCATATGAGTTTCTAGTGAATGTATTTCTTTGTTCCTAACCACTAATTCTAAGTTTGGTGTTTATTGAAGTTTTTCTCTAGGATACATTTGGTGAATTGGGATTTTTATTGGTTGTCTCTCTGCCCCACTTCCTGTAACATTATTTTTTCTAGCTAATTATTCAATGTCATTTTAGGTATCTTCAACGGATGCTTCAGGTAGATTGTGGTTATCTCCCCCTCCTTGTTAAAATTTCCCATTCTTATTGAAGCATGAAGCATTCCCGACTAAAGTAATGTGTGCAAAAACTAAATCTTATGGATCAAAACCCTTGATGACTTGGGATCCCTTCATACTGAACTAGTACAATAACAACAAATTCATGTAAATGAGAGATATATTTGACAAATATATCTTCAACCCCCCATGCCAATAAAATAAATTGTGTTTTCCTTTTCTCATTGCAAAATTGTTGTCTACACACTTCAATGACGAAAACTTGATCTATCACATAGAATAGTAACAATAAGGGTTTCCCCTGGAATCCAACAAATATCAGAAGACTAAATTCCTTTAAATTTTGAAAAAATCCTTTCTCAAAAAGAAAGGATGCAACTTCCAACAAAAAACTTGATGTCGTTGGACTGTGAATCATTTTCTTGAAAGAAGACATAAACCCATTTTGAACTGCATAAAAATTATATGGGGCTTTATGTTGGATTACTGAGAGGGGGATGAATTAGTAATAGAGCAATATAATCCTTTTTAACCATATAATGCAAGTGTTATATCAATGTATCATTAGCATATAATATTTGCAGAGTAAATAAACAATGAACAAATGAACAATCATACACATACACAGTACACAAATATTTTTACGTGGAAACCCAAAGAAGAAGAAAA
Organism: Picea glauca; assembly: GCA_000966675.3. NCBI lineage: Eukaryota > Viridiplantae > Streptophyta > Pinopsida > Pinales > Pinaceae > Picea > Picea glauca. Next base: position 30,178 of record JZKD02S2092467.1, on the reverse strand, counting down.
CCACATAATGATTTTTCTTATATGTCTTGAAGAATTACATTCATTGGAAGAACCAACCTCCTTTGTTTTCCATCTACAATCGAAAGGAGGCTCCAACCCCCTATTTTCTCAGGCTATAACCTGAGGGAAGCTCCAACTCTCCAATTCTCTAGCTATAACCAGAAGGAGGCTACAACCCCCTATGTTCTCTAACTACAACCACCTATCCTTGCCCCGTCCAACCACCCTGACATATAAATAGAATTATGGAACCATTGTCACACTATCACTATGAGATATATTGTTGTAAACCT
>JZKD02S2092467.1:10912-23913 GCA_000966675.3 Picea glauca | reverse complement strand
TTCCATAATTAGAAAGTTCTCTATTTACTTTATTATTTAAATAATCCTCCTTGACTTTGTCACTTCACTTTATTATTTAAATAATCCTCTTTGATTTTGTCACTTCACTTTATTACTTAAATATTCCTCTTTGACTTTGTCACTTCACTTTATTATTTAAATAATTTCTTCTTTGCAAGCACTTTGACTTCTCTGACCTTTTGGGGTTTCAAGTCAATCATATGAGAGTCATTCAACTTCGTAAGACCATAACTCTCAAGTCGTGAGGAGTTATGTGACGTTCCACATACCACCGGAAATGGCATGACATGTACTATCCATATAGAATAGTATTACCTGAAAATAAATCAAAACACATACCATTATACATCAAACAAACTTGGGTCCATTACCCAAACCTTTGTTCTACCAGAATTCGCTATTGGACTTTCTTCAAGGGTTGACATCAATGACAACCAACCCAATTAATCAACACTTTATGCCTCCATAACACCGAGTACTAAAACAAATTGTGTTCCTTCTTGAAATAAAAGTTTCTCTCTATGAAAGTCCTCGAATATGTGATACTAAATTATAGAAAATACCAAATAATAAGTTATGTAGAATTTTTTTGTTTTTCTGAGTCGTTGATAAAAAAAATTGGTCACCCCGATTTTCCACTCTTTGGAATTAAAAAAATAAATTGATGTTAAAATAAGGAATTTGTGGATGCTCATAAACTCATGGTGTATCCCTCAATATCATCTTTGTCATGCATTTTTCATAATCAAAATCAAAGTTTGTATTCTCATGATAATCATAATTTTGTCTAGAAGTCTGATAGAGAGATTGAAAGAAGAACTTCGAAGAATGAAAATTTTTTAAGTGTTGTTCCCCTCTTCCCATATCCTCCTCTTCCATGTGGAACACTTAGTCTCTTTCAACTTATACTTCCCTCTACTTTCTTATCTCTTCTAATATTTATAAATTTTACCACTTTCCATCTCCTCTCCATCTACATACTTAGCCATTTTCCCTCTCTTATCCCTTTGTTTCTCTTCTCATCTCATACTCTCATACTTTACTTAGCCAATTTCTCATTTTCATCTCTTACTCATTTTTTCATTACTCTCCTATTCCCTTCACTTCTCATACTTGGCCTTTTTTCTACTTTTCATTCCTTACTCTTCTCTCTCTCTTACTCTCCACTCCATACTTAATCATGTTTACCTCTTCCACTCTCCTCTCCATACTCCATATTCCACATGTACCTTTCCTTACTTGACCATTTATACATTCATATTCCCTTTTTATTTTATTTCCATTTTAACTTCCATTATTTAATTTTCCATTTTCTTTTTTCTATTTCCCTTTATTTTTCCCCTTTTTCCTTTCTTATTTAGTTTTTTCATTTCCATATTTGTGTATTTCCTTCCATCATTTATTTTCATATTTCATGTAATTATTTTCATAATCCTATATTTCACGAAATGATTCCAACACTTAATCAACTTTATGAGTTATCGTGGGTCAATGATCTTTATGACTCCTCCATATAATATGCCCTTCCTGAATTTTTTACACTTATTTCCTACCAAGTCTTACCGTTCTCCACGGTGATTCTTGAGAAGTCTCACCATGCTTCAAGATGATTCTTCAGACTCTTATGACTCCTCCATCTACTATAACCCTCCTAAATTAAGTTCCTCCCAATTTATTCCTCTATATTATAGTCTTTATACTTAGACATTTTCACGGCCTTTTTTTTACCATTAATTAAAACCTTACCTACTTTTGTATTCACATAATCCCACTAACTCCTCGTATTATTTTAATATTATCTATCTTCTCCTAAGTTTTATGAGATCATATCCAAGTTGTTAGAAAAAACAGGACCATGGAGCAATAAAATAAAACAAATGCGGAAACAAAACATAGAAGATACACAATACAATAAAGACACAGATTTATGTGGTTCACCCAGTGTGGGCTATGTCCACTAGAGAAATTGCCAGGTCCTTCCTTTATTATTATCCAACATATGAAGGGATACAACCTACAACAAACCAGTCATAACTTCCTCTTCTTTCTCTCACAGTATCCTATCTCAGAATACAATATTCACCATCAACCATAGCCGCAATACATTTCCCTCATAAAAGATGGTTTCCTTCTAGGGAAAAAAACCCTAACATAATCTTTATTGTTAGATATGTGACCTTATAATGAACGGTACAGATTTACAATGAAATTACAATATACATTTACAAGGAAATTTTTCCTTCGAGGGCTTCGTCCTCAAACCCCCGCTGGGGGCCCACTTGCCCCCAGATCCTCCAGTCGGGGGGATAGCCCCCCCAGACCCCACAAAGGGGGTACCCCCCCTCTGCACTCCCCCGCGTGGAAGAGTGTACATACTTCTGGGGTGTAAATACTTCATGGGGTATAAACACGACTAAAAGTAAAATACCTCTGAATTAAGAAGATAATACCTCTGAATCGGGAAGATAATCAGGCTCCACAACCAACAATCTCCCACTTGGAAACTGATATCAACAACTCCACCTCTGTTGTATATGCTGGAATCTGAACCTTCTTGGATCTGGAAAATTTATCATCTTCATATTCATTCTTGAAGACCAACTGAAATTGAGTAGGAACTCAGTTTCTCCCTAGTTACTCCCTTTGTTAACATGTCTACAAGATTCTAGCTAGTGTGTATCTTTTCCAACATCAAATGTCCATCTTCCAAGGTGGATCTTATGAAGTGGTACCTCAACTGTATATTCTTAGTCTTCAAATGGAAGGCTGAGTTCTTTGCAATATGAATGGCACTCTCACTGTCACAATACAACCTGCTATTCTCTTTCTTCTTTCCCAATTCCTCCATAAACCTATGTAACCAAATCATCTCTTTACTAGCCTCTGTAGCAGCAACATACTCTACCTCTATTGTTAAAAGTGCAACAACCTTTTGCATTTTTGAAATCCAACTTACTGATGCTCCACCTATAGTAAATACATACCATGTGGTACTCCCCCTACTATCTTTATCACATGCCATATCTGAATCAACATATCCTTGTAGAATAGTTTTTGTACTTCTAAAACATAATGCATGATTAGCAGTACCTCTCAAGTATCTGAGAATCCACTTTACTNCCATTGTAACTTCCTCTTCTTTCTCTCACAATATCCTATCTCAGAATACAATATTCACCATCAACCATAGCCGCAATAGATTTCCCTCATAAAAGAGGGTTGCCTTCTAGGGAAAAAAACCCTAACATAATCTCTACCGTTATATCTGCGAACTTATAATGAACGATCCAGATTTACAATGATATTACAATATACATTTACAAGGAAATTTTTCCTTCGGGGGCTTCGCTCCCGAACCTCCATTGGGGGCCCACTTGCTCCAGACGCCGCATAGGGGGTAGCCCCCCTCTGCACTCCCTCGTGTGGAAGAGTGTACATACTTTTGGGGTTTAAATACTTCATGGGGTATAAACACGACTGAAAGTAAAAGACCTATGAATCAGGAAGATAATCAGGCTCCACAACCAACACAAGTAACACGTGGAAGGTGACTGGATGGTGATTGGACGTGATGTGTATGACATTCACAAGTTGAATGAGAGATGATTGAATGATGGCTGAACGGTGACTAGGAGACCAAAATATTACCAAGATATGTTTTTTTCTAAGGCACGAGAGCTACACAAAGGTATCCATAATATCGTTTGTTCCACATGAAAAGTATGGAATATATTTCGCTAGAAACATCAATGTTTCACTTACCACAATGCATGTGGGATTAAAAGAGGTAGAATAAAATGAAGGCCTAAGACTAATATATGAATTTGATGGACATATGCCGAGTATTGACCTTCATAAGTTCATAACTGAAGATCTGGGTGTCCGTTTTGGCCATAATTTTCACATAAATTAAAAGAACAATCAACAATGTTTCCATGGTTTACTAGTAAATTTGTTTGGAACCTCGACTTCCTAAGGCTATATCTTGAGATTGAAAAATATAAATCTCACTCAAGAAGACTTGTTGTAAATATGGAATGATGAATATTTCACCTAGAATGGTTTACATGGCTAAGAGGTAAAATATCATGATCATAAACTTAAAACATAGTCAACTTTTTAAAAGGTGGAAAACTTGAAAATTTGAAAATAAAAGTTTATTAAATGAATTTTATTAAAGATGAAATGGGTCCCACTTGGAGGCACAAAATTTAATGGTATAAATTCACTAATGATACCTCAATAAAACATCAATTAAATAAATTTATTCCAAAAGGGACGCATGTGGAAACTTCTAGAAGGAGAAAACCCTAACTATTTCAAGAAGTTTTCCCTAGCTAATTCAAGAAGTTTTGAGAGAATATTTTAAAAAGGAAAGAGAAAGTACCATCAAGAGGTTGGAAGTCATAGTTTTTACATCATTGAAGAGTAAACAAGAACCAAATCTCCATCTTTGCAAGATTATATGAATTGTACTACTTAAACTTTTCTCGCTACATTTTCTTCTTCTCTATTTATTTCCATCAAATACTCCATGTATCTATGGAAAACATGAAGATTTGGGTTTGAACAATTATTTCTATACAAATATTCAGTCATGTTGTAATATTTTAGGTTGAAGGAACAAAACCCCTACTTGTAAAAAGCAGATGCAATTCATTTCAGTTCATGTAATTGTCATTTAGACATTGTTGAAATTGTTTTAGTTCTCTTTTTTAAGAGATTATTGAACTTGTCATATTGGGATATTGTTATAAATTTCTCTTGCAAAGAAATTTTTCAGGGTGTAGTTTTAATGATTTCTCAACCTCTGAGTTTATGAGCATGATATATTTGAAGTAAACCTATCACATTATTTTTTGTTTTGAATGAAATACTCATTTAAAGTTGTTTGGAGATATGCCCATTTTTACTTCATCTTGCAAAATTCATAGCAGATTCTAAATTCATTTTGTTTTACAAGAAAGGAAGATTTTTTGTTGAAAGGAGACTCCAAAACCTTGTGGACACAAATCTCTACTCACACACTTTATCCTTTCTTTCTTTAAATGTTATAATGTATATTTTCACATTTATATAATTGTACGTAAGGGTCGTACATTTGTATATACAATATTTATTGGAAGATCTTTCGGTCTTTTCTCTTCAGCATTCATCCTTTGCTTTCATTGTAGAAACATACTAAGAATCTTCCAACATATTACAGAGGAGTACAAACTCTATAAAAACACAAGGGGATATTTTATCCTCGTGAGGTTGTTCTTTTGATCTTAACCAATCTAAACATCAACCTCCCCCCATTTGAAAAAAATCTTGATTGATATGATGTGATCCCAGTCAATCATGGTGTTTTTATGAATAACATAATGGAGAATATACACAATTTGCTTTTTCATTAAGGTCGTGGAATCTACTCTAACTATTTTTTTGAAAATCCATACAAGATCTTTATATGTATACTTCAGAGAACATACCTCGACCTAAGCAGAATTGATGTCAGTTCTCGGGCTTCTGAGATACATTTTGAGGAACTATGTTCCTCCTCCATGTTCTTTAAGAAAGTAGTTCACCTTCACATTCTTGAAAATCGTAGTAGGGCTAGGAAGTCACAACATCCTCCAAAACACTAAAGGGGTTACAGAAATCGATGGATTTCTGTATATTTGAATGATGCTCCACTCTATGTCAAACTTATCGACACACCATAGTACCATCTCTTTGAATTCTACTACCTATGGTACACACCCAACCAATGCAATGCTTTAACTCCAAACCTTGTTCAATTTATTCTCTGTAGAGGAAAGAGACAAATACTACTTATACACCAATGACCACTAAAATTGGTGTTATTCATGTCCAAGGGTGTGAAAAGTGTCTCTTCAAGACAAGTATTTACTTTTATTTGACATGTCTCTACACATATCTCCTTTTTTATGAATAGGTGGCCCTATTGCCAATCTAATATTTTTACAGTAGGGTGTTTAATTCTTTATTTATTTTACCAAGTATTTCCTTGATTATCAACTTCCATAGCTCTTATTCCAAAGTTACTAGTTTGCACGGTCTGATTTTGGATTTATTGCAAAGATTTTACGAGGATCATGCCACTTAATAATGGTATTAGATTCATGAAATTGGTGTTGATGTGGTGGTGGGGAAGTAAATTTCATTGGGAGTTGTGATACAGTATTGAGAAACATACAAAATGGTTAATTATGGAATTGTGAAGTGAGGAATGGAAAGTGCAATATGATGAATGCAGGATTGCAGGATGTCAAACTGCAGGGTATGGATAATGAAAAGGTAAGTAAGACGGGCTCCTGCATCTGCATTGATGAAATGAGGATAAGTATAAAAATGGTCAATTCTGTGGGTTGAGAGAGTGAATGAGTAATTTTAGAGGATGTGATATTGCAGGATGTGATATTGCGGGTCTAGGGAAAAATGAAAATGGAATGAAGTGGTGTCCCAAATCCACATTAAGAAATCGACTAAGTATGGAAAAGGTAAGAGGTCCATTATGCATGATGTAGAAATAGGAGGGGTTGTTTTGAGTGATGCGGGTTTGCGGGTTGCGGGACACATGTATTTGTGGGATGAGGAGTGGATTGGTATCTCACAATGAGAATCCCGCAACAACGAAAAAATGGCTAAGTTTAAGAATCATTTGGTGAGAAAAGAAACTAAGTATAAATTTGTGATTCTGTCATTTTAATTTGGTCACTTATTACGGTTGTGACCTTCCAAATTACAAGGAAAATTTTGCCTCTTATGTACAACAACCCTTTTTGAAATTTCAATTAAAAACTTAACAACATGAATAGGTCTAATATGATAAACCACAACTCAAATATAAGGTATAATAAAACCTTTCGCTTAAGTTTTACAAACAATTTGGGCATTCCTAGGGTTTTACTAGGCATCACTTGCCTATTATTGCACAACAAATTTGTTTATGAATAAAAATGAAAAATTAAGTATATAGGCTTATGCAAAATGAATTAAAAAATAATTTACAATTTGAACCACTCAAATTGAATGAGTTTTGATACATGTTCATGCATTTTAGTGTAGCCTAGCATGCATTTTGCAGCAAGGAAAAATTTACACCAACACAAAATTTTCCCTCTTTGTCCTAGAAGACAATTTTTGGTCTTTTTGCAAGGCAAAGGGTTTTAACTTTCAAATTGCACAAAAAATGGTATAGAAATATGTACAACTTTTCTACAACCATGTAACCTGTAATATTTCTTGTAATATTCACCTCTTTATTCTATTGCAGAAATTAGAGTTAAGATTTATTCCATTTTGTATGTATAATTGGTTGTCTATAAATCATTGACYTTGATCTCTCATAACCCACAATCCTCTAATTCATCAAAAGGCTATGAATCTTTGTGAATAKAAATCATCCTTATTAGAGTGCAAATGCACTCTTAATTGTACAAACATGTTAAATATATTTTAATAATCATTTTACAACTTAAATATTAAATTATGAAGKATTATCCAACTTTGGGTGTGCACTTTCCTATAATSAACTTYAACAAATTWCYCCTTTKATTTTACAAGGRAAATTTTAGCAATAATGTTACTATAAGGTGATTGAAATGRYARTGCTTTGRTWAATAAAAAATATATTTCTTTATATSTCCTTTGAATTACTCTAAAACATATAAAAATAGACCAAYTGCTGCAAGATTATAAAATATTGTTATATGTGAAATATTYCTTCCYAAGMTTTCCACCATKGTTTGAAAGACATGAATACATACTACCATATTTTAYTGCTACAAAACTTATTGATCARGATAATATAAGAGTTSATTTAAARTGTTGATWTGGAAKTACCTACGATCCCTATCCCTTTGGTACATCCCTYTAATATCSGTCAKGTTTTCCATTTTTTTGTTGTGYATTCTACAACWACTTCTTMTACAATATAATCCCATGTTTCTTTGGCTTGAAWTTTTTTTCTTTSGAGTCATGAAAATGATATAAAATAAAAGTTGGAACAACCAATCTTAGGAATTATGAAGCCCGCATGTGATCTCAACTTGTCACTCAATTCACAACCTTCTCTAATAATGGAAACAACATTTCAAATTTGTAGATTCACTAAAATATCTATGGTAGGAAATGAGAAATAATGGCTCCCCTTGAAATATATAGCTACAAGATGGTAAAGATGTATTGGGATAACTTCCATGCCATAGATGTCCTAGGAATGACAAAATGAAGTTCAGAATGACAAAACTCTTTGTTTGTTTCAATTTACCATTGGAAAAATAACAAAATTATAATGGGTGTGAGGTCAATAGAATCATAAATGGAGTTTTACAAGGAATCTACCAAACTATAGTCCAAGATCTTATAAATCAAGTTATAGATTGCAATCGTCCAATTTTACAAATGATTTTGTTAATGAATCTTAAGAATATTCAGTCAAGGAGAAGTTTATACCTTGCTTGTATTAAACCTGTAATAACCAAGTTATTGTGATAGTAGAGTAGTCCTCTCATGTTAATATTTACTTGCAAATCACCCTGTTAAAAGAGAGATCCTTGCTGGCTACAAAATAAGTTCTTCAATTGGAAAGCATACCACAAACATTAAGGGTTTTAACCCTAAAAATTTGAATACTAGTTGAGCACGTGGAAGTGGCGAGCTTTGTCCCCTTGCTAAAATGTTGAGGTAACTATCCCTTGGAAATGTTATTTTCAAGATAACCCAAAATTTGATAATAAAGAATTTTTAAGGAAAATATATCCTTGAAAACTTGGTAACAAAGCCCTTGAAAACTTGAAATATATAGAAAAGGAAAGAGAGGAGGTTGAGAAATCATAGGAAGAACTCAAAGATGTAATAGAACCTCCCAATTGTCAAGAGGAACAAGTGGTTTCTTGAAACTAGAAAAAACCCTACAAGCAAGGACCCACAAATCAATAAGCTATACCCTTGTGTTAGAGGCTTCCTACATGAGCACCACTCACAAGAGGGCATAAAACTAATCAATAAAGTTAAGAATTAGAAGAAAAAAAGAAAAAATCTTGAGATACTCACACTTAGTTGATACCTAGCTAGGTTTGCATTAATGTATACAAAATGTTTTTATCTAGTAGTATTTTTTCTATTCCATTTTGTAATACAATATACTTATTAAGATTATTGTGAAATAAACTTCCTTTTACTATTCACATTGACATAAAGATCATAATACATTAAAACTTATATATTATTGTGAATCATATCTCTCAATCGATATTATCTACTTCCTTTGAATGCTCACATTAAGGTAAACATTATAATACATTATAACTTAGATATTATTGTGGACCACATTTGATAGAGTTTTTTTATATAAAATAATAAAAGAAATACATATATCATGTCACACTTAATAATTACTATTTAAAAAAATACATATTACATAAAATCATGAACTCTTCTGGGTATTTTCAAACTTTTTTGGGGACTTGAGAGCTTTTTGGGANTCACTATGCTTGTGGCTGAAATAAATCTCATAAACGAAGAAAATCGGAAGCTCGAGTCTATGTTGAAGCGCATGAGTACTAAATATAGTGACTTGCAGAAGCACCTCCTGTCTCTAGTTGAACAGCGGAAGGACGTTGATGGAAGCCAGGTATATTATACTGTTTTGGTAAACTAATTTGACTTTCGTATAATTAGGGTTCATTGGTTTCCAAATTTCTTAGTGTCATTTGCCTTTTGATTTCGTAGATAATCAATCCGCAATTATGCATTATATGCAAGGCACTCCAGCGGTGCCGTTGCCCCTCAATACGATCAGCAGCTACCTTCAAAGAAGAGGACAATTAAATACTTGGAGTCTGCACAGATTGAGAATCGGATCAATTCGGTTGTTTGGGAAATATCTCAGGCCGTAGTATTGTCGCTACCAGCAAATACTTCGCTTATATTGTAATAAACTGTATGCCATGAGTTAAAATAGTTCTACCGATTGCGAATATTAGCACTAAACCTGAAATTCCTTGATTCGCAGGTATTGGGTCATTTTTCGGATGGTAGCAATGACTAATGGCGTTGATGGCTACGTATGATGAATTTTCACTAGCATATCCCCAAAGGATGGAAAGTAAACGCCTAAGAAAATACTATAAATTATTTTGGTTTAATTTTGTTTATAACTATGTTATTTCATTAGTATAGCATTGTAATGGTATATTAGCACTTATCTGCATCGATGAAATGAGGATAAGTATAAAAGGGGTCAATTTTGTGGGTTGAGAGAGTGAATGAGTAATTTTAGAGGATGTGATATTGCTAGATGCGAGATTGCGGGTCTAAGGAAAATTGAAAATGGAATGGTGTCCCAAATCCACATTAATAAATCGACTAAGTATGGAAAAGGTAAGAGGTGCATTATGCATGATGTAGAAATAGGAGGGGTTGTTTTGAGTGACGCGGGTTTTCGGGTTGTGGGATACATGTATTTGTGGGATGAGGAGTGGATTGTATCTCATAATGAGACTCCCACAACAACGAAAAAGATGGCTAAGTTTCAGAATCATTAGGTGAGAAAAGAAACTAAGTATAGATTTGTGATTCTGTCATTTTAATTTTAATTTGGTTATCTAGTACAGTTGTGACCTTCCAAATTACAAGGAAAATTTTGCCTCTTATGTACAACAACCCTTTTTAAAATTGCAATTGAAAACTTAACAACATGAATAGGTCTAATATGATAAACCACAACCCAAAAAACTTTCACAACTCAAATATAAGATATAATAAAACCTTTCACTTAAGTTTTACAAACAATTTGGGCATTTCTAGGGTTTTACTAGGCATCACTTGTCTATTATTGCACAACAAATTTGTTTATGACTAAAAATGAAAAATTAAGTATATAGGCTTATGAAAAATGAATTAAAAATAATTTACAATTTGAACCACTCAAATTGAATGAGTTTTGATACATGTTCATGCATTTTAGTGTATCCTAGCATGCATTTTGCACCAAGCAAAAATTTACACCAACACAAAATTTTCCCTCTTTGTCCTAGAAGACTATTTTTGGTCTTTTTGCAAGGAAAAGAGTTTTAAGTTTCAAATTGCACAAACAAAGGTATAGAAATATGTACAATTTTTCTACAACCATGTAACTTGTAATATTTCATGTAATATTCACCTATTTATTCTATTGCATAAATTAGAATTAAGATTTATTTCATTGTGTATGTATAATTGGTTATCTATAAATCATTGACCTTGATCTCTCATAACCCACCATCCTCCAATTCATCAAAAGACTATGAATCTTTGTAAATATAAATCATTCTTATTGGAGTGCAAATGCACTCTTAATTGTACAAACATGTTAAATATATTTTAATAATCACTTTACAACTTAAATATTAAATTATGAAGGATTATCCAACTTTAAGTGTGCACTTTTCTATAACAAACTTTAACAAATTGTCCCTTTGGTTTTACAAGAGAAATTTTAACAATAATGCTACTATAAGGTGATTGAAATGACAATTCTTTGGTAGATAAAAATATATTTCTTTATATCTCCTTTGAATTACTCTAAAACATATAAAAAATAGACCAATTGCTGCAAGATTATAAATTATTATTATATGTGAAATCTTCCTACCCAAGATTTCCACCATTGTTTGAAAGACATGAATACATATTACCATATTTTACTGCTACAAAACTTATTGTTCAGGATGATATAAGAGTTGATTTGGAATTACCTACTATCCCTTTGGTACATCCCTCTAATATCGATCATGTTTTCCATTTTCTATTGTGCATTCTACAACAACTTCTTCTGCAATATAATCCCAGGTTTCTTTGGCCTGATTTTTTTTCTTAGAGTCATGAAAATGATATAAAATAAAAGTTGGAACAACCAATCTTAAGAATTATGAAACCCACGTGTGATCTCAACTTGTCACTCAATTCACAACCTTCTCTTGTAATGGAAACAACATTTCAAATTTGTAGCTTCACTAAAATATCTATTGTAGGAAATGAGAAATAATGGCTTCCCTTGAAATGTATAGCTACAGGATGGTAAAGACGTCTTGGGATAACTTGCATGCCATAGATGTCCTAGGAATGACAAAATGAAGTTCAGAATGACGTACAAAACTCTTTGTTTGCTTCAATTTACCATTGGAAAAATAACAAACTTATAATGGGTGTGAGGTCAATAGAGTCATAAATGGAGTTTTACAAGGAATCTACCAAATTATAACCCAAGATCTTATAAATCAAGCTATAGATTACAATCGTCCAATTTTACAATCGCTGGCTTCCACAAGAAAATGATTTTATTAATGAATCCTAAGAATATTCAGTCAAGGAGAGGTTTATACCTTGCTTGTAATAAAGCTGTAATAACCAAGTTATTGTGATAGTAGAGTAGTCCTCTCATGTTAATCTTTACTTGTAAATCACCCTTTTAAAAGAGAGATCCTTGCTGGCTACAAAATAAGTTTTTCGATTGGAAAGAATACCACAAACATTAAGGGTTTTAACCCCAAAACTTTGAATACTGGTTGAGCACGTGGAAGTGGCCAGCTTTGTCCCCTTGTTAAAATGTTGAGGTAACCATCCCTTGGAAATGTTATCTTCAAGATAACCCAAAATTTGATAATAAAGAATTTTTAAGGAAAATATATCCTTAAAAACTTGGTAACAAAGCCCTTGAAAACTTGAAATATATGGAAAAGGAAAGGGAGAAGGTTGAGAAATCATAGGAAGAACTCGAAAATGTAATAGAACCTCTCAATTGTCAAGAGGAATAATTGGTTGCTTGAAACTAGAAGAAACCCTACAAAACTAGAAGAAACCCTACAAGCAAGGACCCACAAATCAATAAGATATACCCTTGTGTTAGAGGCTTCCTAAATGAGCACCACTCACAAGAGGGCATAAAATTAATCAATAAAATTAAGAATTAGATAAAAAAAAAAAAAAAA
>JZKD02S2092434.1:37546-49182 GCA_000966675.3 Picea glauca | reverse complement strand
CTGGAAACAACATGATGTATACTATCCATCCATGGGTGTTGTATCTGCATGTGCATTTTTCTTCATGTCCAAATAACTTCATCAATCTTGTGGTCCAAAACCCATGACTAGGGTTAACATCAATGACAACAACCAATCTTCCAACACACGTTAACCTCCTGGTGCCTTCCAAAATGATGTATCTTCATTACGTTCAGGATAGTGGAATGTGAGAGGTCCATAGTCCATGGATGGCGGATTATCCTTGATTTCTTCCCCTTCGTCCTCGTCAAATACCTATGAGAAGTGAGCATGTTGTAGTTCTTGCGATACCCTAGGTTGAAGTTGCTAAATTTTAATGCCATGATCTTATCCAACTGTGGTCAAACTGCATGTATCCCCTTTGAGAGGTACGTAGTAACTATAGTGTAATCGAAGTCCCTTGGGACACTATCACGACTTACTGCGTTGACCAGAGGTGGGATGTAGTCTGGTAGGATAGTCAGGATTAAATTTGCGTTCGCCAAGTCATCTCGATGCTTGCTTCTTTTCTCGGTTGCAACTCGGGATGGTCTAGATCCACGAGTAGTTGATGGGGAGGCTTGTACTCCTCTTATCAGGGAAGCTTGAATTTCTATGGAAATTACTTTTTCAGCCATGATATTGATTATAAATTCTTCAACTGACTTCTCTATGGAGCTACATTCGTTTGACATGCACGCTCACGATCGGATACTTCAGGTCGATGAATGAATGCTCAATGTAATAGAATAGGTGTCGAAAGCTCAGTAAACACAATGTAGTAACAATGAGTTCTTTTGTTGGCTCGGATACAATTCACAAAAGTGTTATTGGTGCAATAGTCGACGGGCTAAGTAGACAACAAGGTAACATATCTCTCCAATGGGCAAGAAGCCTTCATCAATGCAGTTTTGTCTGTTACGACGCAGTCCCAATGGTCTAGTGGTGAGATTTCTAGTCATAATTGTTGTTATAATTGTTCGAGAGTGTCGGTCTAATGATAATAATGACTCCAATGGTTATATCACTTCTCCATGGAGAAGTGCCAATATGCACTGTTATGATATTGTGGTGAAGTTCGAATTCTGGAGACCTTCCTTCTGCGAAGTTTTGTCTGGATCATATTGCAATTTTCCTAACTTTGATTTCTTCTTGTTGAGACTTCTAGCCCTTTTCCCTGTGATATGCATTATTGCATTCCTCTTCCCATTATGATTCTTATATTCTCTTGGCATGATAACTTCGCGATGTTGATGATCTTCCATAGGGTTCAAGTGTAGTAATTCTTCTTTGTCTGGGGTAGGTGCTCTTCTTTCCAATGTGGACAGGTTCTTCAAGTATTTCTGTGTTCTTTTAGCTTCATCATCTAGATCCCTGGTCTTTAGCATCTTGGATTGGTTCTCTTGTTCTGCTATCATGTTTTCAATTCTTCTAGTCATGAAATCTTTTAATTCTTTCTTTTTTTGTTCTAGGGCTTCTTCTTCTTTTCTCTGGATCTGATATTTCCCAATCCGAGGTTTTCCTAGCAACAAAGAAAACGGGGAGTTGTTCTCAACAAATTTAATAACCTCAAATTCTTCCTCTATCGAAGTTCTATGAGCACTCATAGATATTTGGGTAAGTCTTCCACATAGGGTTATTACCTTTCCTCTAAATAATCCTATTCCTCCCAATGAGGGAATCATAGCAGGATTTCCTAAAATTTCCCAAGTTCTTTCTATCATAATATTCACCTATGTTTCCTCATCCATAACACATTCTATGTCAAATTCTCTTATTCTTATTTCAATGCACTATTTCTCTTTGAATATCTCTGATAAGTTGATATCTCTGTGGTCATTCAAGGTTTCTTTCATTTGTAGTAATACAATCTCTGATTCTTTCTAGGGTTCTACCATAATCTTAATTTCTTGGACTTTCTCATGGGTTTCTTGTCTCATATTCATTCTTTCAACCTTAGAAATCATTCTAGGGAAATCTAGAATGTCATGGTCCATAGCTTTACAACAAAAGCAACTAGGTCTTATATCAGGGAAATCCTTAGCAAGATGGCCCGACCTTTTGCAGCTGTAGCAAAGGGTTAGTCCTCTCTTTCTCTTAAATGATCCCCAACCTTTATTGTACTGTGCACTAGGATCGTGGTAGCTAACCTGCAAAAAATTATTCCTAGGATCCTACATCCATTTGTTATTCCAAACATTCTTTCTATGCATAGGAATAACATATATTTCATTATTTCTATCATATCTATTCATATCAAATCTTCTTTCTTCTAACTGTGCCCTAGTTTTCAGACTAGGACAAAATTTATCAAACATACCTAGATCCATACTTTTGAAACAAAAATTTACACTTATATTACCTTTATCAAAGCACAAAGCTTTTAGATCTTACCTCTTTAATAAAAAAATAAAAAAAAGGTTTCATTGATCTTACCTCCTTAATAAAAAAATAAAAAAAGTTTCACTAATATTACCTCTTTTCTTTAGATCTGCCTCCTTTTTTAGCATAGAGATTCATAGTCAAGTAGAATACTGTGCACTAAAGAAACAAATCTACGCAAAAAGCTTTATTTATTTTCCTCAGTTCCCAACAATCACAGTTTTAGGTCCCGAAAACGGAACCATTTGTTGGCATAGGGGCAGACCCAGGGTTCAACGCTTCAATAGCACACCAAAAAAACCCTAACTACCGGTCCTTTCGACAACACCTGCGAAGCAGATGAAGTCTCACCCGAGGTAGAGGCAGGGGTGGTTGCAGGAATCCAGTGTATGCAACCTTAATAGGACACAGATCTATGATTACAACACCTTAATAGAGCACTTAGCAGTTATAGTTCATTAGTATTCAGCCTTTGTTTACAACGCAGATAAAACCTAATAATAGAGCATCACAGTATTCTTCCAGATATAATATATTAAAGCACTAAATATATCAACACCGATCTGACCTAGAATATTATTCACATCATTAGGCACTAAGTTATCATATTCATCTAAGCATTCATCATTACAATAATCATTAATCATATAAACAATATAAAAACCATAATGCATAAAGAAACAACAACATAAGATATATGTGGTTCACCCCCAGCCTAGGGCTACGTCCATCAAATATTCTCTTCTTTATGATCTTCGGTCAAGCTTCTGATAGGCACATAGCATCAAAATCCTACTCCACAGAAGATAGGAGATCTGCGCGCACCTCACCAAATCCTTGTTCCCCAAGCTAGGTTATAACACAAATCCTTTACACAGTCTCTTACAGTTACTTGCACTTAGCCTTGCAAGCCTCAACCAATATGCACAAAGCATTTACAACTATCACTTGCGCTTAGCACAACTTACAACTTGGATCTTCTAGGTCCCATGGTCTCTTGCTTACATCACCTAGACATCTATTTATACATTACAAAAGGGCCAAAAAATGGGTAAACCCATGGGCTGACATCCCCATACCCATTACATAATCCCAAAACTCAAAAGTTCCCTAAAAGGGGCCGAGATCCTGCGATCTCCACTTCGACTTGTGCTCCGCCTTTGACAGCCTGTCAAAGTCCCAAAATAGGTCAAACCTAACAAAGGATCCTCAAAACTTGGTCAAGGGCCAAAAATGAACGACCCAGTGCGTCATGAACCAACATGCCCCTCCATCCCCAACAAGCTTCCTTCAGATATTTTGAAATTCGAGGGCAAGACTGGTGAGGATCCTCCTGATCACGTCACTAATTTTCATCTTTGGTGCTCTTCTAATTCCCTTAATGATGATTCTATTCATTTAAGATTGTTCCAACCCACCCTCACAGGGGTCGCGGAGAAATGGTACATAGAAGTACATGGGGGGACATACAATAACTTTAACCAGATGGTTTTAGTCTTTCTCAACCACTTCCAATTTCCAGTACACTACGATGTCGACATACAACTTTTGTCATCCCTCCACCATGACAAATTCACTCATATATCTAATCACATCCAAGAGTGGCACAGACGGAAGAGATTGATCAAAGCCTACATTCTTCCAAAGTTCTTGTTGGAATGGTTTCTTAAGTATTTACTGCCTTATATTTCAAAGGATGTCTCTACATCCGAGGTAACATATGAAGAGGAAGCGATTTTCAAATCTCAACAATTATATATCATATATGCTTAGTCTGGGATGTTATACAAAATTCTTCCTGATGCACTGAGGTCAAAATGTGATCCTAGAGAGAAGCCTGGGCCTCATGTTGATGGCATTATAGGCTCCGCAAATGTTAAATCTACAGAATTGGTGACGAGCTAGTTGAAAGAGTTTTATCTAATCCATCCTGTAGGAGGAAAAGCTTCATATGTGTCCTCCACTCCCACTCAATTAGTGGATGTACATTATGTGAAATCGTCTACTAACCCGAATGGTAACCAACAACCAGGAGGGAATAAAAGGAAAGGACGTGGTAACAATCGTAAGGGTGGGAGGAATGATAATAAACCCAAGGACAATGCTAAAAATAATAGATGGAAGGTTAATGATGGTGAGGACAGAAAGAGAAGTGAAAGGTGAAATTCCCTTGTAATCTTTGTACTGATGATCAACTTGCCCACTTGTGCCCAAAACTCGAGGAAGTTGTGAGGATTTTATCTCTATCACCCATTGTGTTGACTAATCCTTTTCCACATAATAAACACATGGCCTCAATCTCCTCTAATGCCGAAAATGTAGCGAGTGGGAGTAAAAACCCACCGGTGCAAGACAATGACCATCTATGCATTAATATGGTCAACTCTCAGGTTAATGTAGCCACTCGGTCTCGTGATTACAGTTATTCATAGGATGTTATAGGTATAGAGTCTCCCCCTCCTCCAGAGATTCCTTTACATATCGAGAATCCAGAGCCTCCATATCGTATTCTGAAAGGAGTACTCAAATTCTCTACCGACAACTCTAATTCTAGAGCTTCCTAGAATTACTCTATTTTTGAGGATCTGGGTCAAACCCCTTGTGTGATGTTGGATTTGGAAGTACTCCAGACGTGTCCTTCATAGAGGAATGCCTTTTTATCTACATTACGAGCTCTATACCTCTATGGCTCTAAGGTTATCAAGTTTGACGTCACATATGCGAAGCCTCGTTTGCCTTACCATGTGGCTTTCCAAATCCATGTGGATTACTCAAAGTATACCATCAAACGTATTTTTATTGATGAAGGTGTTGCAACATGTGCGATGTACCTAACCTGTTGGAAATCCATTGGCTCTCTGGCCCTCTCTCAATATCTAACCATGTTAACTGCATTTGACATTCGTTCTTTTTGTCCCCATGGTATTCTTCCTGCCTTCCCAGTCTAGTTAGGTGGGAATATGGTGGAGGTGGATGTTGAGGTGGTTGATTCACCCCTTGAATATAACTTATTACTAGGGTGTAACTTGAATTATGCTACGAATGCATTCATATTGTTCATTTTTTCATACTTTATGTTTTCCTCACAATGGGAAAATCATGACGATCAATCAATTGTCCTTTGCGCATGCTATCCCCAATGCCTCAGTTGGACCTTCGATCCCTGTGATTGATAATTCTCAGCGAAAACCTGAGGATATTGGTGTCAGAATGTATTCATCCCTTATGGGTACCTTTGATTTCATGGCACCAATTCATCATATCTATGCCATGTCTAGTAGGTATGCTTCATCAATGAGGTATGTTCCTTTCCGCACTTTGTATATTAACGATCCTTGGACCCTACCTTTGTCGAACTCATCTTGTGAAGGTCAGTCACATATTAGAATGGAAATTCCACTGTCGATGAAATATATAGCATATAATACTATTCTTGACTCTTCTGTCGATCCAGATCCTATCTCCTCGTAGACAGATGAGGAGGATTATGTTCTTAAGCCCGTATGGGCCACTTCATTGTTTTTCTCACATGATTTCTTTGATGATACGTTACCCTCAGATGAAGCAATCATAGAGGCCATGAATGGTTCTGATAGGCCATGGGATGATATGCATCATCACTCTTATTTACTCCTAGAGATTTCTAGAATCAAACAAGATGATTTTCGATCTACCTTGAGTGAGATAGTCGGTCATGCCATAGTTCCACTTGATACACACGAAATTTATGATGAAGGAAACATAACGAGTATTTCTCCTATCGTCATGATCGATATATCTTTTATTCCTGGTAAAGTTGAAAATGTATATATTGGTGCAGATTGCTTGCCTGAAGAAATTTTGATCTACACCGAGCTCTTCAAACAATTTTGTGATGTATTTGCTTGGTCGTATGAAGAGATGTCAGGAATCAACCCTCAAATTTTAGAACATGAGATTAAAACCTATCGATGACAATGGATTAGATTTTTCAATCCTAGGAAGGCCCTTGCTATTAAGGAAAAGGTGAAGAAACTTCTTAATGCAGTCTTTATATACCTGGTTCTCTTGACTAAAAGGGTATCCAATCCCATTCCTATGAATAAGAAGAAAGGAATCATCCATGTATGCATGCATTTTTGAGACCTGAATAAGGCCTATCCTAAAGACAAATTCTTGATACCTTTCATTGATTAGATTATTGATGAGTGCGTGGGAAGTGAGGTTTTTTCTTTTATGGATGGATTTTCAGGATATAACCAAATTTAGATTAAACCCAAATATCAACACAAGATGAAATTTATTTGTCCTTGGGGTACTTTCTCATACCGGAAGATGCCTTTCGGCCTTAAAAATGTCAGAGCAACCTTCCAATGAGCCATGACCTTCACTTTTCATGATCTAAATCATATAGTCGAGGCTTATCTCGATGATATCGCTGCTCACTCTCGCAATAGAGTAGATCACTTTACCCACCTTCGGCTAGTTTTTGAAATATGTCGCTATTATCACATCCGTTTAAACCCTCATAAGTGCATATTTTGCATTAGGTCAAGTTGTCTTCTAGGATTCTTATTCTTTGAGACTGACATTTTTGTGCTATTTTTGTCACTTGGGTGAGAAAAAAAACAACACTTGGATGTCTAGATGAGCCTGCTATACAATACATAAGTTTGTGAGTGGGTTAAACAAGCTAAACACATGTATAAACAAAGAAATAAAACAAAAACAACTAAGAAATAAAAGTTAGAAAGCATGAGAAACTTAGAACCATAAAAATCAACCGATGACCAACATAATTCTACCAATGGATCAATAGATTAGTAGGAAAAACACCGTAGATAGAAATGAGGACTTATGAGTCCCCTCTTCCTCCTTGGGAGGGCTATTGAGTTCCCCAATGGAGATATCTTCATACAATGAAATAAAATGGAAAATGGTGAAGAACAACAATACCTATTCCCTCAAGAGGTGAGTGGAATGGCCTATTGCAATGATGCTTGAAGGATCCAAAGAGAAAAGAGGATTCTCAAGGGAGAATTCTTCCAGCATAACAATACAGTGAATATCTTGGTTTCTTAGTGCACCCATGGATCTTATTTATAGCATTTATTCTGTTGAGATTCAAAAAGAATATCCTAGTGAAAATTATGCACCTACACTAGGATGGAGCCTCAGGCTATCTTTAGGTGAAAGTCTATTTTTAAATGACGAGAAAATTCTATTTATAGATGGTGAGGGAATTCTATTTATAGATGTATGTCAACTATTATTATCCCTTAATAATAGTTGGACAATAAATATTAATCTATTCTGAATGAGAACTTGGAAATAGTTAACTGAAGTGGAACATCAGTTAGCTATAGGAAATTCAAGTTCAAAGGTTGACTGGTGGGACATGCAAATCGAATTAGTTGTAACTGAGTGATTCAAATTTGTAACAGAGTTGGATGTGTAGTTATGTGAGTTTTGAAGTATTTTAACTCAGTTAAGTGAGTTAAGATCAGTTGTACTAGTTGTAACTGAACTTAGACTAGTGAGAGATCAGTGAATTAATTATTAATTAATTCATAATTAGTTATCTCACATGCAACTGAAGATTTACCACTGTTAACTACATGCATGCCAGATCCAGTGGAGACCTAGTTGAGATAACAGGTGAAAGGGACAATTTGACTATCATTTGTAACATTAGTGAGTGCACTCATGCAACCACACACACAGTGGATGTGCCCATGAGGAATGTGCATCCTAGGCAAGCGGTATTCATTCATTGCAGGGTTTTCCATTAGCAGGGATTGTGAAAAGGAGGCACGCTGTCTGGAGGCAGTAAATTGGCACATGCAATTGCGAATTTTTGTATGACAATGTGAGATGATTGTATATTGTACTGAGAGCTCTTGGATTATATTTTTGTATGATATTGTTTCATGATCCATGATATATACACAATATATGATAGTTTATTTTTTAGCTTTATGCTTTCCTAGTAAAACATCTGTGTTATGTGTGATTGATCTCTCTTCTTGATATTGCAATTGGCGATCGTGTTTTAAATTCTGCAAGAATTTTAGTAGAAGTGATTATGTATTTAACAATGGAATATAATTGTTAGATCAAGAGAATTCAGGAAATACATAATTTGTATTAAATATTTTTACATGGTATCAGAGAGAAAAATATTGCAGAAGCTGAGTTTGTGATTGGATAGAATTTGAATTTGCAGAAAGCCTTTCTTGGTGCTACAGCTGATTCAAGATTGAAATGGATTTCAATGGCTTGAGGTTAGAGTATGCACTTGAGGGAATCTAAAACTACATTTCTTGGAAGGATAGGATGGAGGCAATACTCGAAGACAATGGCTCGAAGGAATTCATTGATAAGGATGTTCCTAAGCCAGATGTTGCAGATGCTGCAAATCTTGATGCATGGCAAAAGAAAGTGGCAAAGGTGAGGAGGATCCTATTGGAGGGAGTATGAGACCAAATTGTTTCAAAAATCCATGGGAAAACCAAACCATATGAAATGTGGAAGGCTTTGGCATATCTATTCCAAAACAGAAACAACCATAGGAAATTGGCGCTCAAAGATAAACTCAGGAAGATCAAGATGGAGAAGGGCAACTCCATTCCAAAATATCTCACGAAGTTTGTCCAATATTGAGGTGAGCTAGGGAGTGTGGGAATAACATTATTTGATGATGATTTGGTGAGCTTTTATCTCCTAGGAATTCCCAAGAATTGGCACAATTATCAAGACTCTGTCAATGGAAGATAAAAATTGCAAGATTGGGAATGACTATGGTTGGATCTAGCGTAGGAGGAGTTCAGATGGAACACCGGAGATGGCTCTTCATCAAAACATGATGATGAAGAGGATTGTCTTTGGATACTAAGGCAAGGAAAGGGAAGGGGAATAAATTACATTCAAAATATGAGTCTAAAGGAAAGAATCTGGATTTGTCCAAAGTAAAGTGTTTTTATTGTCACGAACATGGGCATATCGCTACTAACTGTCCGCAAAAGAAGATGAACAATAAGGTTGTTGGAGTTATAGCTAGTGAGGCCCTTTCCTCACAATTTGAAATTGAATTCTCCTTAATCCCATGCATGGAATCAAGTGCATTGGGATCGATGTGGTATTTGGATAGTGGCGCTTCCTTCCACATGATGGGAGATAAGGAGATTTTCAATGACTTGGAGGAGAAAGATCTCAAAATGCATATAGAGATGGGCAATGATGGACGATATAGTGTGATTGGCATTAGTACCATTACCTTTCAGAGGGAGTCAGGTAAACCATTTCAATTGAAATATTTTATGCATGTTCCAGGTCTGAAGAAAAACTTGGTTTCAGTCGTAATGTTGGATGACAGAGGCTGTGCCGTTGTTTTCAGTGATGGAAAAGCTTTCTTGTGACATAAAAAATGGGTCAAGTCAAGAAGATAGGGATTCAATTTAAGAATATCTACAATATGGAGGTAGATGGATGCACTACCATGATGGGAAATAAAGAAAACATGGTGAGTTGGGATGAGGGAGAACTATGGCACAGGCGATTAGGCCATCTTCATCATGGAGCCTTGAAAATCATGCAACAAATATCTACTAGAATTCCAATGGGAACACTTGGTCAGTTATATCAGTGCAAGGGTTGCACCATGGGGAAGTATGTAAAGTCCAAATTTCATGTAAAGGAGAATCGTGCTTCGGTGATCCTGGAGAGAGTTCACACAGACGTGTGTGTACCATTCTCGGTTGCTTCAACAACAAAACATAAGTATTATGTTATTTTTGTTGATGAATTTTCTTGTAAATGCTAGATCTTCTTCATGCAGAAGAAGGATCAAATAGTCTCAAAGTTTTGTGAGTTTAAAGCATTGGTGGAGAAAGAGTTGAGGAAGCAAATGAAGGATATGAGGAGTGATAATGGTGGAGAATACATATCTAATGAATTCAAAGACTTCTATAGAAAATAAGGAATTCGAAGAGAACTCATAGTGCCTCATAACCCACAACAAAATGGGGTCATGATGAGGAAGAACATAACGATCGTGGGTGCAACACGAGCGATGTTGCATGATTAGGGCCTACCAATGCATTTTTGGGTGGAAGCATGAAAGACTACGGTTTATGTGAAAAACAATTGTCCTCATAGAGTACTTGGCATGAGTACACCTGAAGAAGATTTCACTAGTAAGAAAACTGGATGTTTCTCATTTTAAGATTTTTGGCTCATCTATTTATGTGCATGTGACAAAGAATGCCAGGAAGAAGATGGAGCCGACTGCTAAAGTTGGGATATTTTTTGGGTACATAGAAACACCCCATAATTATTGTGTGTATTTTCCTACCAGTAAGATAACTGTTATGCAACAGGATATAAAATTCGATGAGGGGAAATCCATGCAGTTGTCACTTGAGAGGGAGCTAGACTTGCATGCAGAGGAGGAACTGTTGGTTCCCAAAGACAAGTCTCAAGATGTGGATCAACCACATGAGGAGATTAATGGAGTGCAAGAATCCACTCATGCATATCCATCCATTAGAAATGGAAGAAAGCACACCACAGAAGCTGATAGATTGAGACTAGATGCTACACAAAATGTAGGATCCCCTACTTCACACCGTGGACAGAGACAATCTCCTGATTGATTTACTGGATACATGGATCTCATGAGAAAATGTAATGTGAATGAACCATCTTCCTTTCAAGAAGCAGTGTAGGATCCCACTTGGGTTGATGCAATGGTGGAGGAGTATGACTCCATTGTAAAAACTAGTGCATGGGAAATTGTCCCAAGACCGGTCGACAAATTAGTGGTAGGTTTGAGATGGATCTACAAGGTAAAGTAAGTTGTTGATGGGAGTGTCGATAAATAGAAGGATAGATTTTTGACCCAGGGATTCTCACAGATTGAGGGGATAGATTATGATGATACCTTTGCACTTGTCGCAAGGTACTCTTCCATAAGATCCATCTTTGCACTCTTAGCACAGATGGGCTGGCACATTCATTAGATGGATGTAAAAATTGTGTTTCTCAATGGGATCATTGAGGAAGAAGTGTACATAGAGAATCCTGAAGGATTTGAGATCTTCAACAGTGATTCACATGTCTGCCAACTCAAAGGAGCGTTGTATGGGTTGAAGCAAGAACCTTGTTCTTGGTACACTTAGATAGACAACTATTTCACCAGACTAGGCTTCACCAAAAGTGAAGCGGATGAAAACCTATACCAAATTGTGGTGGAGGGTAATATTTTAATCATTGTT
>JZKD02S2092412.1:6409-49183 GCA_000966675.3 Picea glauca | reverse complement strand
TTGATCACAGTACCAACCTTCCTAACCTCTTAACTCAACAAAAGTATGGTGATCTTGGAAAGCTTCTCTTAATGTTTTTTTAGCACGGAAACAAAATTCTAAAGAATTACAAGTAATCACTTACCCTCTTAAAGTCCGATAGACCAATTAAGTTTTAATGGACATTAATCATCATCATCATCATCATCATCATCAAAATGTATTTAATTTTATAATTTATAATTTATTTATAATATAATAAATAATTTTATTTTAAAATAAGATGATATTTTCAAAACATTAAAATGTATTTAATTTTATAATTTAGTTATTTATTTATAAAAAAAATTAAACATTTTATTTTGAAATTACTTAGAAAAAATAATATAATAAAACAAAACAAATCATTCTAAAATAATATAATAAAACAAAACAAACCATTTTAATTTAAGATGTCATAATGGATGGAATAATTTTCTTCATCATTAGTTACTTTATTTTTATAATAAAAGTGGTAGGTTATTGTTACTTTATTTCTGTAATGAAAGTGGTAGGTTATAGTTGAAATAATGTGTGTTTGTGGAATAATGTGTGAGAAGTGTGGGGTTCTAAAAAAAACTGACGTATAAGGTTGAATTTGTAGGGTTTCTAAAGGTTTAGATGGAGGTTCACCTACTTAATACATGTGTCCACCTACTTATTCAGGTGAACGCTTTACTATAGTATAAAACAAGGGAAACCGCCTAATTCCTCCTCCATCTTATTTTTAAATTGTCAACTATAATCATTTTAAATATTTATTTTATTTTATTTTAAATTGTCAACTATAATTATTTTAAATACTTATTTTATTTTATTTCAATCCTTAATTTTAATTCTAAAACTCAAAACTTCTAAAATATTTTATTTTATTTTAAATTATTAACTATACTTATTTTATTTAAACTCAAAACTTCCAAAAATATTTTATTTTATTTTAAATTATCAACTATAATTATTTTAAATATTTATTTTATTGTATTTCAATACTTAATTTCAATGCTAAAACTCAAAACTTCCAAAATATTGAACCACTCTCAAAATATTTGAAACAAAGAGTTGTACATATTCCAAATGTCTCATCATTTGAATTAATATTTCAAAGGTTGGTGTAAGGAGACAATGTTGGCAGGTTAATGTTCATTTCTTTCTTATTATTAGAATTTGTTTTAAAAATTTATTTTATGTTTATGATGATTTTTAATGTTTATGGAGTTTAATTTTGATTTATTAAATTTAAAAAAAAAAAAAAGATAACAAATTTTATTTTTATATTAAAAAACAATTGAAAAGAAGTTTTTCTAAATTTTCATGGTTTTCATAAGTTAAAAAGTTGGAAAGATCAATATTGTAACAATTTTTTTAAATTGAGATTTAATGTAAGAGTATATGGGAAATTTGAAGACAAAATGATATTGATCCTCCACAACTTGTGAGAGTTCACTCTTATTTTATAAACATTAATTTTCTTCTTCTTTGTGCTAATTATAACAATTTGAATTGGTTTACATATTGCATGCTTATAATAGGTAAGTACATTCTTCCACCCAAAAATCCCTCTTTGAATCTTGTATTGATTACTTTCCACCATCACCTTTATATGTTCTTTATGAGATGCAAGAAGAAAAAACACGAGATAAGCATGAGGAGGCAAGAAGAGCAAGCAGGATCATTGATAAATTTAAGCAAATTCATCACTAGGTACAAGAGAAATTGGAATGAAGTTAGGTGAAGTATAAGCTTTTCCATTAATTGACATTGGATAGATTATAAGTTTCAATTTTTATTTTGACCATGGTTGTATCTTAGAAAAAAAATATTTCAAGGAGAAATCAAGAGCCTGAAGCCATTTAAGTATGGTTCTTTCAATATTTTTGAACAAGTAAGAAACAATGCCTTTCAACTAACTCTATCGCCATATATCTAGATGTTTTTTTTAGTAAATGTGGGAAATATGTGCCTCTTTGAACCATCTATGATAGAGGAAGAGTAGGAAGGAAATTACTTCCATTAGTGGAGGATGTCACACCAAATTTTCCTCTAGAGATAGAGGTGGATTTAATCTTGCAAGTGAATATTCAAAATACACACGGGGAATAAGAAATCTCACACATTGGGCTCAAAGGATAGTTATTAAAGAATTCAAAATGATAAGTGAGAAACGAAATTAATGATTTTAAATTGTAGTTGTTTAAGTGAGTATGGTGACACTATATTCAGTTAGTAAGGCCTCATTTATTTAAGCAATGGGCAATCATGTTAGTTGACATAAGCATAGGTTGCAATGTTGGGGATCAAGAATATTCATATAAATTTCAATGAGAATACTTGCATCTCCTTAAACTATGTAACTTGTGAATTTTTCCATGAAGGATCTCACCCTTTCCATGAAGAATTAATTGCACCAATTCCGAGGAAGCATTTCTTGCACATGTTTAATAAAAGGGCACCCACAATTCTCAAAGAAACTTATGCTACCTTAAGGGAGCACCCTTTCCATCAAAGGAAGTGAATGCAATCACACCTATGAGCATGGAACCCAATCTTCGTCTATATAGCACACTCACTAGAAATAATGTGATGTGAATATTGCTAATGGAGAATGATGTGATTCAAGAAAGGAATGTTAATAGCCCAATGACCCAACCATTTGGTCAAGCTAGAGTTTTAAATACAAAGAGTGGGAATTCAAATGGTCACGGGACACGAAAATTCAACTAATTGGCATTTCTAATGGGGAGTTAAATAGTCATTACCAAAATTATAAAGTTTGCATTGATGGTTAGATTGGGAAGCTTGGATGTTGGTATTTTGGAGTTGATTCAGAAGTCTAGTATTATATTCGGAACTAAAGTTGACCGTTAAAGTTGACCGTTGATGTTTGTACAATTTTTTGAATGAGTTATTTGATATGGTGATAGCCTCCAAAGATTGAACAAAAAAGAGAATGAAACTATCTCAAAGTATGATAGCTCATTCTTATATTGAATAAACTTTGCAAGTCAAAGTAGATGAAGCATATGTTGAAATGCATTAGATATCTAAGAACAATTCTACCTACTAGCCTATGTATTAATCAATGTATTAATTAAATTCCCTTTTATTGAATAAATCAATAAAACTTAGTTAAAATCATTTTATTGATGAAGCTTTTCTGAAATTGAAGTTGTTTTATCTAGAGTAAATCTATATCAATTTGTTATTAAATGAATTAGCATTTTTATTTTTTTTATTTTTTCTACAATTAGATAGCAAAATCATATTTACCAATCTTGAATCAACCAATACTAAAAAAATTATTCAAAAATCCATTATCAAAATATGTTTATTGAGGTAACTAATACAATTAACGAATCAATACGAAAACAAGAACTACAAGAACTTCTTACCTCCAACCTTAGATTTACTAGAAAAAGGTTTTGTTTGACAAATCAATACCAAAACAAGAACTTCTTACCTCCAACCTTAGATTTACTGGAAAAAGGTTTTGTTTGACAAATATTCTAGTAATATCTATGCATAACAATACTATGAGGCACTCAATAATAATAAACCCTTGGTGGTTGGACAATCATATTTACCAATCTTGAATCAACCAATACTAAAAAAAATTATTCAAAAATCCATTATCAAAATATGTTTATTGAGGTAACTAATACAATTAACGAATCAATACGAAAACAAGAACTACAAGAACTTCTTACCTCCACCCTTAGATTTACTAGAAAAAGGTTTTGTTTGACAAATCAATACCAAAACAAGAACTTCTTACCTCCAACCTTAGATTTACTGGAAAAAGGTTTTGTTTGACAAATATTCTAGTAATATCTATGCATAACAATACTATGAGACACTCAATAATTATAAACCCTTGGTGGTTGGACAATGACAGAGAAAAAAAATCTAAACATGAGATAAGGAATTTAATCATGAAACAAAGTTATAATAAAAAAAATCACCTTATGAGCTACCATGATCCATTTAACTTTAAGAAGGTGATGCGTATCTTTTATATATTTATTTTTTATGTTCTCAATCATTCTTAATATAGTTGTGTATTTGTATAATGCACAAATGTTACAAACTACGTCAAATATACAACCTCTTTTTTTTTACATATTCGAAGGAAACATGCACCTTCTCTTTAACATATCTTTCCCTATAGAGCTTAATTTGAATTGACAACTTGTATCTTTGGAGATTAATTTGAATTGACAACTTGTATCTTTGGAGATTTCCTTTTGGAGGTATTGAATACTCTAAACAAAAAATAACAAGAGTATATGCCCAAAATACAATTCTCATGACAAGATAAGAGAGGATAAAAATGAACATGAAACTTAATAGTGTGTTATTGAGATGATCATAAAATTACTCATTAAGAAAAACAATTCTCATGACAAGATAAGAGAGGATAAAAATGAACATGAAACTTAATAGTGTGTTATTGAGATGATCATAAAATTACTCATTAAGAAAAAAAAAATCAATTCATGTGATATGTCACTGAGATCAAAGAATGATGTTCACTAAAATATCTAATACAAGAAATATTAAAGGACATAAAGACATAATCGAAAATGGGTAATAGTATTATCACCTAACATAACACACAATAATAATGAACATCCATACACAAGAGCATGGGTAGTTACATCATAATTAATATTCTTGCCAATCAAGCGGTATCCTCATTAATATCAATTCTTATTGATTATTTAGCATGCTCCCAAACAATATCATACTAGAAAATTACTCCTAACAAGATTGTATTACCACTTTGCTTCTACACCAAGAAAATGTCCTTACATCACATTGACAAAGATATGTGTCCCAAGTAATAACTGTGGATTGGTATTTCCTTCTAGCTTTAATCCTTGATTACCTTTTTTTGCGTGAAATGAAATATGTAGTTATTTTATTATTATTTATTTTTTTTACAATATTTACACTTCTATGTTCATAAGAAAAATAGAGGTTTTTAAAATAAACGTATAAGGATAAACTTCAAGAACCAAAAAAAAAATCTATTAATAATGATAACAAAGTAATACGCTCAGTTTGCATATAAATGGGATATTTAAACCAGATTCAATTTGAACTTAAACAAGTACCAAATATGGAAAAAACACAATTATAATACTAGAGATCAATACCAATCTAAATTCAACCACCAAAAAGTTATTGGAATAAAATCATAATTTAAACAATTCTAACCTTTGACAGCAACCCACAAAACTAATATATTTCCACGACTATGACCATTTTTCCAAATACTACAACAATAACCCCTCTCAACACACATATCCCCAAGAGAATAAAGAGAACTAGTAGTAAGAAAAGAAACCCTTTCTAAACAAAAACCCACCCTCTCATAAATATATTCCCCAAAAATGCAATTTTGTCACAAATCCCAACCATTTCATAGTTATTTTTTTACTAGATCCTCCTAAACCCCCACCTCTAGTAGTCACATATCTATCTACTATGGCTCCTCCCTCTATACCTCCTACTATCCCTCCAATCCCATTATTGGAATTTTAGGAACCCACACCCTTAATATCGGATCCCTCTTCTACCCAAGAATCACCACCATGAAACCCTTCAAGAGATCCAACTATAGGATTAGCCTACCCCCCAAAAAAATACAACAATTGTATGGTATCATAACAAGAATGAAGGAACACATCCAATAGTAAGAAGAGGAAGATGATAATGGTGGATTTCAAAATAATTGTGTTCACAAAATGAACAAAGAAAAGTGAGAATAAGCCATCAATAAAGACAAGCTCTTAGGCTCTCATATAACTATATAGATTTCCTTTGGCACTAGTACCAAAATCCCATCAATAAATAAATGGATGTGTTGTCTTGGAATTTCAAGGCAATGGGAGATGAAAAGAAGAAAAAATCCATGAGAGATATAACTTGAGTTAAAAACACACACATAATTATCTTCCATGAAACAAATTTGGAATAACATGTTATGAAAAAATTGATAGAAGAAGTGCAAAAATAGGTATAGGTGTAAGACGAGCCTTTGCAGAATCTACATGGTTTGGGATGAAAGAGTGATAGAGGTTCCATAGACCTATACATCACATCATTCACTTTTTACTCTATTTTTCAATAAACCCACGAAACAACAAATACGTATCTTCAATATATATTTTATAGTTCACTATAGGGGAAAAAAATGTTATGCAACATTAAGATCATTTGAGGGATCTATCCCAATAACTAATAGGAAATTGTTAATAAATATGAATATGGTTTTATCTCCATTAGAAAAATGGGAAGGATCATTCATTAGAGATAGAATGAGAGAATTGGTCAATAATTTGATATCAGAATGGGATCTCTAACTTAGACCCGAGCCAAAGAAAGGGAGGTTCACTTGGACCAATAGGTGGCTAGGTCTAGTGCACATCATAGAGAGCCTAGACATGTTCAAATATATTTTATGCTTGGATTTATTTTAATCTCAACTTTCATTATTCTATTGATGACTTATGATCATGATCCCATTCTCCTTTTCTTTCAAAAGAAAGATAATTATGGTTTGCTTTCATTTAAGTTCAATATACTTTATCTTCTATATCCCACATCTCTAGGAATAATCACTAATGAATGGAGATGCCTAGTCAAAGTCTCACCTTCCTTTTTGTTGGAATCCAAAATTAGGTGGATCAAACACAAATTAAAATCCTAGGTTAAACTCATCCCCTCTCCTTCATAAATCAGATAAGTTCATCAAATTCTAGCCAACCTTCAAACTATTATGGATGTCACAAAGATCATTGTAAATCTATTGGTAAAGAAAAAAAATAGCATGAAATGTCCACCATATATTTAGGAACAAAGAAGATAATTGGAGATTGAATTATAGGATTTATGGTTTAATGAAGGATACATGAATACTAACTTATTCCACAAACAAATGAGACCCAAATAATTCCACAATCATGTCCAAGAAATTGAGATGGAAGATGGAACAAAGATGTCTCAATTCAATTATATCTTAATGGAAACTCATTAACACTTTAAGATCCTATATTTAGAATGGGTGGTGGCCTCATATTTTTCCATCCATGATCTACTGCAAGCCATCCTAGAAGAAGACAACATAACTTTAGTTCACAAGATTGAGGAGGAAGAGGTAATCAACATAATATGGAAGCTTGATCCATACAAAGATCTAGGGTTGGAGGATTTTCCATCCATTTCTATTGATATTATTTGGGAATATTAAAATGTGATCTCTATTGTATTTTCAATAGTGCTAAGGAAAAATATAAAGTTGGGGAGGAATAAATACCTCATTTCTAGCTTTAATTCTCAAATAAAACAATCCAACAACATTTTCTAGATATTTCCCAATATCCTTATGCATTGCCTCATAAAATATATTGATGAAAATCATATAAAATACGCTAAGTTAACTTATACCATACCTAATATCATAAAAACATACCTAATATCATAGAAACAAGAAGTTTTTGTAAATCAATGGAAAAGTATTGTTAATTCCATCCTTTTGTAGGAAGTCATCCACTCCAATGGGATTAAAAAAAAAAAACAAATGGATGGTGATAAAAACTTGTATGAAAATTCATTTTATATGTTCCATCAACATTTCCCATTTGTTGTGTTTAAAAAAATTGGATTTGTCAAGTAGTTCATTGGATGGATTCAATACTGTGTAAGCATGCGAAGGAGTTATCCACCGATGAAGGGGGTGGTTATATTCATATTTCCAAGGCATGTGGGAAATAATATAGAGATCCCCTCTCTCTTATGTGTTATACATTTGAATGGAATAAACAATTGGAAGGAAGATCAAGGAAGAAAGACTCAAAGGTAATATTCCAGGGATCAAAATCACAAGTGGAATAAAATCCGTTATTCATTCCCAATTTCCAAATGATACCTTATTATTAGGTGTGAATTCCCTTATCATCACCTAGAGGTTCAAAAAAAGTCTCGAAATTAATATTCATGTTTTGAGGGAGAAATTCAACAAGGATAAGAGAAGTATTTATGGGTTGAATTGACTCTCCCATCATTGTTTCAAACTTCAAGGGATCTTGAATTATCTCTACAATATAATGGGAAGACATTAACATGGCTTAGAATACCAATAAAATTTACCCACTTTAGAGTAGTAGATTGGACATTAATTTCACGTTAAAATTAAAATGACTAACTGGGCAGTAAAATGGCTCAACTTATTGGGAAATCTTATCATCATCAAGGTGGTTCTATCAACCCTTCAAATTTATTTCAGCTTATCCATTACGACACTAGTTGGTGTGATGTAGGTTATAGGGAAAGAAATAGATAGATTTTCATGGCAATGAGAAAAATCTAATACAAAAAAATCCACTTAGTTAATTGCAACACAGTTTGAGAAACCTATGATATAGGTAGGTTGGATATAAGAGACTCAGTTTTGATGAATCTAGCATCATGAAATATTATATTTTGGAGGTACACCTAACAGATAATAGAGTGGTGGAAAGAAGAATTAAGGAAGACATATATGAGCAAAGGATGACCCCCATATTCTCTCTCTCTCTCTCTCTCTCTCTCTCTCTCTCTCTCTCTCTCTCTCTCACACACACACACACACACACATACACACACATATATATATTAAGAAAGGATTGTCTTCTCTCGTCCACAATAAACTTTCCTAGATTCCAATAAATGGAAAATATATTAATATATTGAAGGATTGCATCATTTATCAACCCTTGTTGAAGCACAATCTAACATTAAAAACTTCAAAATACTAGATGAATGGGAAAGGGTTTAGAAATATCTATGATATTTCCTTATGGAAACAAGGTTAAGGCACAATATGGATGGCATGTAAATGTTTACACCCCCTGGATGGGCTATATAATCAACTATATAGAGTTTTCTCACTTTTACAAGGTTATAATCATTTGAACAAACTAGAGAAATCATGAGGATAGGGAACCAAAGGAGAACCATATTGAGTAAATATTGCATACACTATCAAGATAAAATCTTAATAATTTCTACAAAGATAAAAAAATCTAGAAGTAGATTTGGGTAGGAGTTTCTTTCCAAAAATCCAAATTTTATTTGTATTTCCACCCAAAACAAAATATTAACAACTGAGAACCTCATAAAATGGGGGATACAGGGGCCCATAAGATGCCTATTATGGCCAATGGTAGAGGAAATAGATAATAATATTTTCTTGGTGCAATAAAATGCCAAATATGTATGATTTATTGTGTCTATAAAAGTAGGAAGATATATTTCAATGCCACATAAGGCTAGCAAAAAATGACACTATCCTAGAAATTTAAGTATCAGAGGAGTCCAATGCATATATAGATTTTTTAATAGACCTAGGTATGAATGCCAAAATAATTTTCTTCGGAGATATGGATCATGAGGAATCCCACCATCTTCAAAAAAGAATTTTTTAATCCATGGATTGTATCTACCCAAGTCCAGAGTTTTTTTAATGAAACTATTTGATCAAATGTCATCAATAACCTATGTATCTATAAATTTTAAGTTGAGAAAAGAATTAGATCCAAACCTTGATTCCTATACTTCCTTCTCATCCAAAAATGACGATAATAAGACTATGTTAGATAGAATAGTATCAAATTAGGCTATTGGAGTGCCATATGCTACCAAAAATACAAATAAGGATCTATGGGGCAGTTCAAGGCCTCATTCAGGGCCCTTGAGCTCAAGAATATTTGTTTAGGGAATAAGGTTATTGTTTTCATCCCCTAGCTATGGTGTATGTCTTAAGACACATTCTTTATGTGAAAAATATAATAATGGTGCCCATATTCATAATGGGAGGCCAACGATCACCTAAAGAAGTAATGTGTGGCAGTTTGAAAACTCCTTCACAATGCTTAAGATAAATAAGATCTATATATGACCAAATGATTATTTTTTCATTCTCTAACCATTGCCAAGGCCTCGAATCCCAACCATGGTGAGAAAATCCTCCTTATGGCACCCATATCCAAATCCAAAGTTTAAATATATCCTAAAGTGATTTGTGTGATGGTTCAAATCCCTATTCATGGTCCTTGAACCCAAAAATATTCATTTAGGTTCTAAGGCCCTTATTTCCATCCCTAGCTATAGTGCAGGAACTTAGACCATGAATGTTGAGAAAAAATTACTAATGGGACCCATACTTTTAATTCGTTTCAATATTAATCCTAGGAATATGCATATAGGGTCTAAGTGTTTTTTTTCTTCCTTGAAAATATTTGAATGGTGCCCACATCCCACCTAGACACCAAATATCCCTTATAGATGATATGCATCATGTTTTGATGCCTCATTCATGGCCCTTAATCTCAAGAAGGTTTTTTTAGGTCTTTAATCCCTTATTTTCCTCCCTTTGACATGGTACAAATCCTAAGTCCCATACATGGTGAGAAAAACCTCTCAGTGGTTCCCACATCTCATCCAAAGGACAAAAATACCTTAGAGAGAATATATGTGGTGTTTTGAGGCCAACTTCCTATTACTTAATCCCAAGTAGATCTTCTTAGGTCATAAGGCCCCTTTTCCCCACTCCTATCCATGGTAAAATCCTTGAGACCCATTCTTGTTGTGAAAAACCTAATAATGGCACCCATATTCATAATGGGAGGTCAAGGACCATTTAAATAAATCGTGTGTGGAGTATTAAAGACTCATTCACAATGATTGAGATCAATAATTTTCATATAGTGCATAAGGATTCTTTTCTCCTTCACTGACCATGTTTGAGGCCTAGAGACCCAACCATGATGCATAGAACCTCCTAATGGCACCCATATCACACCCAGAGGCTAAATATCCATTAAATATGATTTGTGTGGTGGGTTGAGACCTTTCTCAAGACCCTTTATCCCAAGAAGTTTCATTTAGGGCCCAATTCCTTTGTTTTCCTTCCTTATCTATGGAACATTCTCTAAGTCCCATACATCTTGTAAAAGAATTCCTAATGGAATCCATATCTCACCCAAAATCCTAATATTCCTTAAAGAGGGTCTATGTGTTTGTTTTAGGCCTTGTTCATGTCCCTTGAGACCGAATATTTTTTTAGGGATAAAGTCTCTAGTTTCCTCCTTGACAATGCATTAGTACAATGTGGGGTTGTAGCATTGGTAAATTGTGTCGTTGCATTCCTCAAACCTCTTGCTGTATTTTTTTGCAGACAATCATTGTGTTTTTTTGAAATTCTTTTATGTCATATTTTAATCAAGTTTCATCATTGTCATGACATTAAATCAATGTAAATATGATTCACACTCCATATTTTCATCAAAAAAATTGATACACAATCAATGCAATATCGATGCAAAACTCAAAAGCAAATTTGACATAAAATGAAAATTTGTTTTTCCTTGCTTATGAACTTCTAATATAAAGTGAAAAAAGGGAGTCCCTTCATTTCACTTTTTCATTGGGGTGTGGGGAAAATATTTCTTGGAGGTGAAAGGGATTTGTTGGGGCACTCAATAAGATAAGGGAAGGGAGTTTTTTGGGGGACATCACTGGATGAAAGGTAATTTTTTTGTCATTTCCCATCTTTTTAAAAAAAATTGTAGATCTAAAATAAAATGGGATTTGAGTTTTGGAGATTGAAGTTTTGTTTTATATATGGGAGCAAGGATGATTTTAGGGGCTAAATTTCGCTCATGGGCTAATTTTCCATGGTTTTTCCAAAAAAGAGATTCTCTATTCTAAAAATGATTCGTCCAAATTCTATAGGATAAAAAATTTTACCTTAAAAATCGCCAAAAAAATATACAAACTATATAAAATCCTTAGAAATTTGAATTTTTTTATAAAAATATCACCAAACATTTATAGTTGGCATATGAAGGATTAGTAAGATTCACCAAGGTTTCTACATTTTAAAATAAATTTCCATCCTTAAAATCATCCATGTATAGGAGATGGGATTTGTATTTTTTAAATAGGATTTGGGTTATGGATGGTATATGAGATTTGAGTTTTGTGGAAGTTATTTAAAAATAAATAAAAAAGAAAACAACATATGTTTAGGGGATATCTCTTCTTCCCTTGTGTAACAGCCCCATCCATTACGACAACAAAGCGACATACAAGGTATAAAAAACAATTATCTTTTAAAGTTGTGATGGGTAATTAAAGCATCGTAATAAATATCATCATCACAGATGTAACCTTCACATAATTTAACGTAGCCATAACAATGCATTAATCATCGATACGACACCAAGAAGACGCATCATCAGCGATCATCAAGGTGCAATAGCATTCTAAAAAAACAATAAGGTAGCATAAGAATCCAAGGCGCAAGAGAACTTAATCACTAAACCAATCAAGTGATGACATAAGCCAAGGTGCAAGAATTTTAACGTCCACCTCAATCATCCACCTCAAGAATTTTAACGTCCACCTCTACATCTCTGCATGGGAGAGATGCAGAGGAAAAAGTAGGGAACTGTTGAGGGGAAGGGTGTAATGTGGGTAGGGAACGCAAAGTGATAGGGGCATCAAGGTCAGCCCCGAATTGAGAAAGG
Source organism: Picea glauca (assembly GCA_000966675.3). Taxonomy (NCBI): domain Eukaryota; kingdom Viridiplantae; phylum Streptophyta; class Pinopsida; order Pinales; family Pinaceae; genus Picea; species Picea glauca. The sequence continues at coordinate 36,593 of JZKD02S2092412.1, read as the reverse complement.
GAGATGCATGGAGGGGGCACACACGACTGCCTGAGAACGCTGTAGAGAGGGAGTGGGAGAGGCATTTCGTGAGCCCTATCCTGACAAACACAAGTAACTTGCTGCAAAACCAAAAACATTGAGGCCAACTCCAAATTCGATGAGGAACATCCATCGCAAAGGGTAAGGGATTCGATGTTTTTGGATTCATGGAACTGGGAAGGGAGCTCGATCAGTTTGTCTTGGTACACATCAAGGCCGCTATGTCAAGCAAGCCTTCCACATCCTTGTAATAGATTTGGATTTAAATTTTTTTTTTTTTAAATTCAAGTGGTTAGGCTGAGGATCAAGTTTGGTTTTTCTCTTTTGAATTTATTTGAATCTAGCTCTGGACTCTGCGTTGGCCAAGCCATTGGAATTATAACTTGGACATAGATACAATCTCCTTGCTACTGATTATTTATTGTTCTAGAAGTTAGGCTGAGAATCGTTTGCTAGAGTAGATCTGGGATTAAGCATTGGCTAAAGCATCCAGAACGATATATAGTAACCATTGAAGATAACCTATAACTATCCCATAGATATGGTGGAGAAATCAGGGAAGAGGAATAGTTTATGCTAAAAATCAACCTTGACCTAGCCACATGCCATATACTTACAGGGTATCAATGAAACTGTAGATGGTTTACAGTTACCAGAATTCGCATAAGTCGTATGACATTCGGATTTTCAAGCATAATGAAGAATATAATAATTACGATGGTGGAACATAGAATTCACATAAGTCGAGAATATAATAATTACGACGGTGGAGAAGAAAAATTATTCATATAACATACCTAAATCGTATTCTTTAAACTCCATCAACTTGGACTTATACATTATACTCATCTAAATTTATACAAAATTTATTCACATAAACATAACAAAATTGTATCCCTTAACTACATTGGTATAGATTTATACATTTATACTAATATAAAATTTATACAAATTTATTCATATAAATAGAACAACATCGTGTCCTTTAACAAGAAGTAACACATACATATAACTAATAGAGCCTTCAATGAAACACGCCTAAGTGTATCCCATCCTCTAATTCGTGATGTAATCTCTTTTATCAATCCTACGCAACCGATGATGCGAACACGAAGACGTCCTCTCGTTCTTGTGCTCTGTCCAGCACCCCGCTTGCTAACAGTGAAGACTTCACCAGTACCTCCCAGCCAATGCTAGGGGTACTCTTCTTCCCCCTAGGCCCCCCGAGCTGAAAAGGGGCCACACACACAACCATTTAGTAATCTATCACCCAACTCACCCCGCAAGGTCAAGATACCACTCCCCTTTCAAGTTGGGTATCCCAACTCCCACACGAAAAATCATTCAAGCAAAATATCGGCAGTGTAACCTTACACCTATTAGTCATTTTTTCTACTCCTCCTCTGCCATCCTTTTTATAGATTTTTCTTAGTGATTAGTTTCCCAAACCCAAATTAGATTCTTTTTATTAAATCTAATTTAGGAAAAACCTCCCCCTTACACTTGTCACTCGATCCCCTAGTTGCACCAAAAAATCAATTAATTAATTAATTAATTTGCCTATTTCCCTCACCCACCTAAAACCAATCCTAAAAGCGTTCCTTGGTGTCCCTTTATTCCCTTACAATTCTTAAATCATTGATGTCTTTAGTTGATTTCACAATTAGAAAGTTCCAAGGACTAGATTCCCTACTATGTTTGACATTCCCTTTTCCTTTAAGTTTCCCCTTTTATTTAAGTTCAGATTTAGCAAGTCTACACATAAACAACAATTTTCCTTTTTAATAATTTAATCCTTCATTAAAATTTTACTTTAATTGTTTATGTTTGAATTTTCTTTTCCCCCCCCCCCCTTGTTAAATGTCCATTAAAATTTATTTTCTTCACATGCCCTACTTAGACCTAGATTTTAAATTCACTAGGATTGGCAAAAAATTTTAGGGGAAAAATATAATTATTCCTCTTTACTCACACAACCTTCATTTTAGGGTTGATCAAGTCCTAAGGTGACATAGTTTTCTAGGTACTAAGTTTAGTAACTTACCATTGTTAAAACTGTGGCGTTCCCTTCAAGACACACTACGTGCTCCAAGCGTGCCACTCGCTTGCATTCATGTTTCATTTACGTGACGTGCCCTTCAAGACGCACTACATGCTCTAAGGGTGACACTCGCCTTTTGACTTATTTTGGCATACGTCAAACCCCTAGAGTCAATACTCCATTAGGTGACCTTGTGGAAGACTAAGCGCCTCTAATGAATAAGGACCATGCCTTATTGTGTGCCCCTTAGAATCATCATGAGCATCTATCACAGTCTGGCCTCATGGCATCGTGGATCTCTCGAACTAGGTAATCGTTAGCCTACAGTTAAAGCCACGATGGGAGTGCTAGTAGGTTGTGGTAGGTCTCTTGCCACACCTCTCTGTCAAAATATTTGGCTTTCCTGCATGACCCCTTTACTCCTAATGTGAGTATGGTTAGCAATCTATTGTCAGCCTGCATCCATCAATGAAACGTGTTAGTGATAACAATCGACATCATAATATATAGTCATATGTAATATCAAAATATACAAACCATAACAATCCACTCCCTTGCTCGATCTAGAGTCCAAGGATATCCATCGATTCCCTCGGCAACCTCAAACATCCAAAGTCCTACACACTTAGGAAAAACCAGTCAATAGCACCTGTCGATATAAATATAACAAAACTAGGTACACAACATCTCGTAATCATAATAAAATAGTCAATCGTATTATGAACCGGATCACTTGCATGCAAGTTTCCTCAAAGAATAATTCTAATCAGGGGTGTGCAAGAGCGGGATGTTACATACACCCCCTCTTGTTTTAAACTTCATCCCAAAGTTTCACAGTATATAAGTGTCGAAATAAAATATATCACAATATCTATAAGTCTAGCTATCAAACAAAAAGGGAAATTGTTGACGCATTTCATATTTGTCCTCCCAGGTCGTCGAGTGTGTGATATAATTGTCCCACTATTCCTTGACCTGATCAACAGTTCGATGTCATATTTGTCGAATGCGAAGGCCAAAAAGCGGTTTGGCTCCGCCGTGAGCACACCCTCACCCAAAATCTACCAAGAACCCAATCCAATCACATGCGTAGGATCATTGACCTAAATTCTCACATATATACAAGATAAATATCGAGCAACACCTCAAGGAATGAGGCGCGGTTAGCTATTATTCCCTTCAAAATCATGGTTATGACATGCGCATCAGCAAAACCATTATGTCGATCTTGTGCTTCTTCCAACCCTTTTTCCTATAGATTGTACTTGTTCCTCCATTTCTTGGATCTCTTCTGGTCCTACCAGGACCCCTTCCTCCATTTTATCCCTGCTCAAAGGCATCTGATATGGTCGCCCATAGAGGAACTCCACGGTGCCATCTTAATGGTACCTTGATGGTTGTTTTTTGCACACAAGCACATCCAATGGAAAGAACTATTCCCAACATTTTTTTTGGTCCAAAACACACATACGCAACACAACCTTCCAAAATTTGGTTCATTTGTCTAGTCAACCTAACTATCTCAAGGACGTGCTTCCCTAAAGTTCAGTGGTGTTCTCAAGGCCTCTTGGGAACTCGTCCCAAATCCTCTTGCAATCATTGATCCCTTATTGGATATGATTCTTTTGTTATGTCTGCCAGTCACAATATCTTGTTGACATAAACTCTAGCTATACCTGGCGCTTGATGCACCATACGTACATGGACAAAGGTGTGCACTCTTTTTTAGAGTGTCAACTATTAAGAAAATCTAGTCGTGCCTCCTTGTCATTAGCGGAAATCGAACAATAAAGTCCATCAAAATGACCTCGCATTTCACTTTCGTAAAATCATGTGGCTGCAATAATCCTGTCGGATGTCTACATTCAGCCTTCACTTCCTATCATCCTAGACACCTCGCCATGTACATAACTATGTCTACATTCATCCCTACCAGAAGAAGGAGGGATTAGGGTATGCGCTCATCTTCATGACTTCAAGATGAGCCATGTACACTACTCAATGAGCTTCATTTAAGATAAATTTCTCAACTTGTCAATGGGGGTTCGTAAATCCATTTATTATATTCTCATTAATTCATTGATGTCCACAGTAAATCCCTCAAAATTGGGTACCAAAAGGTGTTTTGTCCAATAAATTCCTTAATATCTTGATGCCAGTCTCTGCATGGTTAGAATCTTTTTACGTAGATTCATCCGAAGAGGTATCACTGAAATATGCATGCTCTCTGACTCAATGCATGAACTACTCTGTTCACTGATCCTTTTTTTAAGTAATATCTAAGTCGTACTCGCTAATCATTTTGACCAACGCCTTTTCCACGCGTTCAAGTCCCCTTATGTAAAAATGTGTTGTAAACCATAGTGGTCCATTTTTATTTCAATTTTCTTTCCATTAATGTAGTGTTCCCCACTCTTAAGGGATACACAAAGGCTAAATTTCCAAATAGTGAATCACGTAGTTCTCCTCATGCCTTCTTAGCTTCCTTGAGGTGTAAGAAATAACTCGACCATCTTGCATCAAGACTCTGCCTAAGCCTTCCTTGGATGCATCAGTGCATACCAAGAATTCCTTATCCAAGTCAGGGAATTTTAGTATCGATGTTGTCATCAATAGCTCATTGAGCCTTAGAAATGACTATGTGCATTCATTGGTCCACACCACTTCTTGTTCTTCTTCTACAATTTCATAATTGGATTTTCTATCTTCGAAAAACCCTCGACAAATCATCGATAATATTCTTCTAAACCCATGGAGCTACGTACTTCTGGGACATTCGTCGACACAAGACACTCCATAATATCCTCTACCTTCATTAGATCCAAAACAATGCCTTCACCAGAGATAACATGTTGTAAGTAATGAATCCTCGATAGCATTAGCATCACGACCACTTCTCATAATTTGTTCTATCGCAACACTGTAGTACTAAGCGTAAAAGTTCATCCTGACCTTCTTTCATCTAAGAATATATTAAACTGTCATCAAGGAATAATCGACGGTAGTCAAGAAGAGTCTCCATGACCCATCCTTCTTTCTTATGAAATTAATTAGATCACCCCAAGGCGATACACTTGAACGTATAAGTCCTAGGTCCAACAAATCCTTCAGCTTCACTTTCAACATCTATAACTTATGGGTCGACTTCTGATAAGGATTTCTTGCCATTGGTTCAGTTCCAATTTTTAGGTTGACGGTAAATTCCATCTTGGCTTTAGGTGGCACACCTGGTAATTATTCTAGGAATCACGTCTACAAAAACTCATACTACTAGAAGGTATTCTAATCCTTCTTCCATGACCTTGGCATTCGGTGCTAAGTTTGCATAAAACTTGCATCCCTTTGCGTGCTCTCTTGAAGTTGTAGGGAAGAAATGAACCTTGGGGATACTCTTCGTTTTCTTCCTACAATCACACTTCTTTGTCCTTCATCGTCGATCTAAATCAACCACCTCTTCTTATCATTGAGTATTGTATCATGCGATTCTCACCAGTCCATATTGATCATTTCATCATATGATCTTAAGATCGTGACATAGGTCAGACTTTGTTACACTATCCCCAGGGTAAGTGGCAGTTCCTACCCCTTCCTCCAACCATCCGGTTGGTACCCGAAGCCATAATGATGAATATAAACTCGTCATGTTGAATGCTATTACCTAAATCCTTTTAGTGCGGTACTAGATTTAGAGCTCTATGTAGCATCAGGGTCTAACTAATACTAAAATTTCATTTCATGAAGGTTCCTGACGCCTCGAGAAAAGTGGACCGATGCTCATCCTGGTGGTTATTTACCATGATCATGAATCCTATGGGCCCTTCCCATCTCCACCACGGTAGGGTGTCCTATTGACTCGGTCGTTTTGGCCCTTTCAACTGGACAATATTTCTAGTAAGGTGACTCTCCACATGTCCATTTCCCACCTTCAATCCAATACTCCAGGCCCTAGAATAGAAGTTGTTGGCCCACCATCCAAAGATCCTAGTCTGTTATGTTGACAAGCCTAATGATGGTTGCTAGAGGTGTTTTCATGGATATGGTGGTCCCTTGTAAGGAGCCCTCTGCAGAGGAACCTATCATCATGGTTTCGTGAAAAAGGGTTATATAGACATATTCTGATACTAGGATGTATGGTCTGGTCGACGTCTGATGTCGTTGCACACCAAAGGTTTTTAGTCCAGATGCTCTTATAGGAGTCATGCCCAAACTCCTATGGTCAAATATCCTTATTTAAGAGGCCTATTGGACTGCATCGTGCAACATCCGAGACATTTAGAACCTCACCTTCACACAAAACATGGAGTTAAGGTCGGTCATGAACTTGCTGATCTCCAGCTTCTTCATGTTCATATGTGAGGCATATCGAAGTAGCTCCATAAATCTGGTATTATAATCTAGCACCATATGACCATCCTATCGTAAGGACCTGAACTCATCGACCTGGTGCTCAATGAATTCCTCTGAAAAATACTTCTCCTAGAACCGTTCCCCTAAAACGACTTCAACGACCATGTTTAGTTGAGGTAGGAGAATCTTCCTACATAGAAGAGTGATCCTCCCCAACTGAATACTGCCTAAGTGGACCTTCATCTTGTAGGTCGTAACCGCGAAGCACCGCACCTTGATCTCCAACCATGCCTCATAGGTTGAGCCGTCTATGGCACTCGTGAACTCCAGAACTTAATCTTCTAGAGTTTTTCGTGAATGCGACCAGTACTGGCTGGGGCACGTTGTGGACCCTTAAGGGTATAGGTGCCCTGGCCTCATCTCAGTATAAATGGTGAATCAAGGCCTATGAAATTCCCTGGAAGTACTTTTTCAAACCATCCTCACGCCTTATAGCAATCGATTCCATCCCAAGGACTTGTTCTTCCCCTTGGGGGTTAGAATCTGAGGGCACGAGCGCTTCTACAGCCATCGCACCTCCTTTCCCAGCACCATGTTGCGAACCTCTGCGGTGTCCTCTAATTGAGATCACTGCAAGGACATGTAAATTTTTAATTAGCGTTAAGCTATTACTCAAGGGTGTACTGTAGTGGAGATAATGATGATCCACAGTCCCAGGCTTCAACCTGCTTTGATACCATATGTAACAGCCCCAACCATTACGACAACAAAGAGATGTACAAGGTAAAAAATCTAAATTATCTTTTAAATATTCGATGGGTAATTAAGGCATCGTAATAAATATCAACATCGCATATGCAACCTTCAAATAATTTAACGTAGCCATAACAATGTATTAATCATTGATACGACACCAGGAAGATGCATCGTCAATGATCATCAAGGCCCAATAGCATTAAAAAAAGACCAATAAGGCAGCATAACAATCCAAGGCACAAGAGAAATTAATCACTAAACCAATCAAGTGATGACATAAGCCAACGCACAAGAATTTTAACGTCCACCTCAATCATCCATTAATAAATTGAAGGGCACAAATAAGGTGGTTAATCCATTATCCATTGGTACCCTTGTTGATGCCAGAAAGGATTACTAAACCATCATTCATTAATACATCAATGACACCAGTGAGGGTTGTTAACCCATCATTCCAATATAAAATACAAATGCACAAACATCTATAATCTATAACTCAGTTATTACAACAATCCACTTGCGCACGAACTCTAATTTCTAAATCCACTATATGAGGACATAAGAGAATGTGCAATGTACAAATTCATCGTTTTTATGGCTTCTAAGTATCTTCAATCAATCAATGCATCATCTATTTTCTAAGTCACAGATCCCAAACACTAGATCATGTATTTATCAACAATGAATGACACAAGAGAAATAATTGTAACATACATACATTGACATACTAAAGGTGCATGAGTGTTCTCAATTAATTCACTGCGCAAGAGAAATCAGTTCAAGACAACATGCGTCCACCTAATCAAGAGAAAGAGTAAACGTCAACTTATTTCCAAGGTGCTAAGGTGATCATCGATTTTTAAAACACTAAACATCTCAATAAGGATGAAATAACCAACCCATTACATAACCATCAGCGTACTCCAAGGCGCAAGGGTACAACCACCCGCCAGATAAGTTTATTCTAATCTTCAATAGTAAAGGCTAATCAAGTTAACTAAAAAATTCATCAGCAAAGAATATTAAAGGTCGAGCTTTTTCTATATTTTTTTTAATGAATAAAAGAGGCTCAGTATAAATCACAACTTGATAAGAATAAAGGGATATCATCAATTTCGTTAATAAAAATGGAGTACAAGGTTAATGTAGCTATCGAATAAAAGACAAGGTTTCAAGAATTAGCATTTATGAAGAACTCATAGCATTAAAATTTATGAACATAAAATCAATGCATAAAAAGCTCTGAAATAAAAAAATCAAGAATATGTCATTAATCCTCACCGAAAAGGTAACTAGATAAGTATTCTGCAATAACTAAAATTGCTACTATGATTGAATTGGGGCACGTGTAAAGCCATCCTATTCTTATTCAACTAGAAAAAAGACCAAACAATGGGTTCTTATACTAAATATGGATATCCATGATTAGCATTTTAGTTGTTTCTAAATCTGCGTCATTGCTAAAAAGTAAGTCTTGGGATGCGTTTGATACAACTTGCAAGGGTATTTGTTGTTATTGATAAAGGGAAGGAAATAAGGAAGAATTTCAATCCCGGGTAAAGGTAAGGTGGGTTACCACTCAAAAGGGGATTTTGGATCTCTTAGCACTAGAAGTCACCTCTAGATTGTGTCAAAGGTAAGAATGATACCCATCAATTTGTATGTCATGGTAAATAGTTTAAAGGGTGGTCTAATGGATGCAGTCTTAGGATTATATCGCTTTAACTCAGAAAACTGGGTTGGTATGCCTAAGTCAAGTGAGGTCTTGATCTAACTTCAGTCAATAAGTTGCAATAAAAGGGTGAGTAGGGGGAAGAAATAGTGAGGATATGTAAGGGCCTTCTATGGACATCCGATCTTCTAGTAGCCTAAGGAAGAAAATCTTCAAGAATTATATCCTCTTGGACCCAAAGCTTCAGGCACTGAGATACGTCTAAACAACACAGCTATAACAACACGATGATCAGGCCTACATCACAAGGCTACTGTAACAGCTCGAATGGATTATCCATGCCCGAGATACTCAGTATAAGAGGGGAAAAGATAACATGAGAAACTGATTAAAACTGGTGAAAATATTACAGTGATCAAACCTACATCACAACAACATCACAACCCTCGACTGGATCCTCCAATTCTGAGTGTCTTTTTTTTTGTTAGTTTTTCTATGACATGTGGGACTAACCTATGGCTAATAAATCGTGACTCAGGGGCATCTAAGCCATCAAAATCACCCAGGGATCGCACCCAGCCTGAACCACACCAACCCTTAACATGGTTGTATTTTTTGTCCCCGCAGGTTTCGAATCGATGACTTTAACATCATGGAGTGCCTTAACAACACACTTTGTCACCAACTCTCCTACACCTCAGGGACAAAAGGTAAGTGGGATTTGCCTAGTTACACTTTGTTCCACAATTAGACCACTTCCTTTCTCAGTTTTGAGCACAAGACATGACCTTCATTGTAAGAACAAATTTACCATCTAGCCGCCTCCACCGACCTTCCAATTCTGAGTATCTTAACACAGTGTTTACGGAGAGATGGAAAGAAGCTGACATTTATTAAACAAGAAGTCTCAAATACATATCATAACCAGAGAACCAGAGGCTTCATTAAAACTTTACAATCGGGAGCTTATCTCTACCATCGAAGCTTACAATATATCAAAACTAAGTATTTATAATCAAAACAAAATCATGGAAGCATATCCGAGTATATGCATTGAAGGAATTACGTCTGCATGCTTCCTGATAGACTGTGCATGTAGTCTCTGTCTAGATGTGAAACTCTATCATACGCAAAGGAGCCTCAGAACGGACCTATTGATGAGCCGACTAACTGACAATCCTTTCCTGTGCTTTCCATTTATGGCAGAAACAATGTTCAACCACCACCAACCAACCTTAATAACTGCTTCATTGGGATTGGGGAAGGCTCAAATAAAATTTTCACCTATAAGATGTGGCAACCTCATCATTGGCCATCTAGATCTGAGTTGGATGCTTACGGGGAAGCCTGATAGCAGACATGGTTGCTGACGAAGTGATTGGCGCACTCGGTATGGAGTAGCGGGCGGGATATGGCCAGGTGGATAGCCTTGGATGGACAAGTAGATTGAGGATAAAGTGGTGGCCACACAAGTGGGAGCTAAGGTGTAATAAGATGGAGGTTATGTGGAGCAAGGTGGCACAGGTGGCAGGAGATGAGAAATGGACAAGTACTGGAGGGACAGTGAGTGGAAGACAGATGGATGGAGCGGAAGTGATGAGGAGCGGCCACTTATCGGCCTAGGATAGAACATTATGTGCACATGGGCATATCAGGGTTGTGAAAAGTGGTTTGGAACTTCCCCGCTTTTGGGGCCGATGTGTGTCTTTGGCTAACACGTAGCACTTTCACAAACCACAGTTATTTTCCCTGACCAGCTCTACCCTTTTTATCCTGTGTGCATGTTGAGGCCTCCATATGGCCATTGACCGTTGACCTAGGGAACTCCTCTCTCGACCGCCCAAATTTGTGCACGTCTTATCATGTCAAACAAAAACTTCTCATCACTCCTCCAACTTAGGATATAAGCCAAATTGTGGGTTTTTTGCCCATTTTATTTCATTCCTTCACCAAGGGACCAACTTCTTAGGAAAAAACAAACCTTACAAATAAATGTGATAACATTAGGCTCCATGGGGGATAGCTTGCTCCCTGTGAGATGCCAAGAACATTCTCCAGTTCCAGTGCCTTACTGTTGGGCTATGGATTCACCTATAAAACCGATAATAAAAAGAAAACCAATATTTACAAAAACATGGGAGCCACTTGTGGCTCAAATAAATAACTTCTTGAGAAAATTCTCATTTACAGGGCCACCTAAAACTTGATCGCCCTCCAACATCTACAACATGTATGTATTATTTGGATATATCTTAGAGATTTTGAAGGGCCCGATCCACAGGGATTCAAACTTGTTGTGATTTCCTCTGTCCTTCTTTGGCATGTCCCATTTGAGAACTAGATCTCCCAGCTGGAAATCCTCCTTATTGTTCTTCTTGTCAAAGGCCTGCTTAATTATCCACTAACGTCCATGCGCTCTGTCTATCATCTATTCTCTGATCTACTGCACTTATACCAGTTGATGTATCCTTCTAATCATATCATCAGGCTCTTCTTGGTAGTCTTGCAAGAATTTCTCTATAGGCAGGGCAAAGTGAGAAGGAAAAAATGCTTCATCCCCGCATGCAAGCTAGAAAGGGGAGAGGTCCAGGTATCTCTTTGTTGTCACTCAATCAACCCACAGAGAAAACTTAATCTTTGAATCCCATGCTTTCTTATTGTCCTCTAGAATTCTTTTGATGATATTTATAAGGATTTTGTTAGAGGACTCTACTATTCCATTTCCCTGGGGGTAGTAAGGGATAGAGTGGATCAATGAAATTCTTAAATGCTCACAGAATTTGATCAATGGCTCAGCTTTGAAGGATGCATCATTATCAGTGATGATTTTGTTCGGACAACCAAACCTTGCCATAATATCTTCAAGGAAACCAATGATCACTTTGTGAGAATCACTCCTTGTGGGAATAGCTTATGTCCACTTGGTGAAATAATATGTTGTAGTCAAGATCCACCTATGAATTTCTCCAATAAAGTTTAGGCCCCACTGCTGAAAGGGTTCTGGAGCTACTACAGGCTTCAATGGCAGAGACTTGAGTTGTTGTTTCCCAATGAATTTTTGACATATGATGCAAGCCCTGATTTTCTCATATACATCGATGAATAGAGTAGGCTAGAAGTACCCAGCCCTGACAATTTTGTAGGTTGTGGTTCTCCAGAAATGATGTCCCCCACAAAGGCTACCATGAAATTCAAACATAATCTTTTGGGCCTCCTGTGGGTCTAAACATCTCATAAGCACACCTAGAGGGTCTTTCCAATACAAGACTTGATCAATAAGGCAATATCTAATTGCTTTGAGCTTTAAAGCTCTTCCCTTTCTCTTCCCCATTCTGTCAAGGGATCTTAATTCTTGCAGAAAATATATAATGTCTTTGTACCAGGGGAACTCTATCAATGGAGGGTTGTCCTGAGGACTTCCATCAGACAAATCAGGCTGTTGATTTTCTGAGCAAATGTTGATGAAGTTAACCCCGAAAGATTTACAATTAGATTCAACCATCAGTTTGGCTAAACCTTGACCTTTAACTAGTTTGGTGGGCTTTATTTTGTAGATCGAATTGAAGGATATTGGCAATCCACTTGCTCCTTCTCTCGTCTATGTCAGGATGAATGGGAATGTCCTTCACAGAGGATGAAGGAAAATATGCAATGATCTTTAAATGCAAAACATAGACTCTGAAATCTTTGAGATATTTCACAAGGGCATAGGCTTGTTTCTCCATGATGTCATATTTTACCTCTGCATCTCTCAATGCCCTACTAAAAATTGAAATTGGTTGCTCTAGCCCTTCAGCATTCTTCTGCAACAAAACAACTACCACCGTATCAAAATAAGAAAAAGAAAAAATCTGAAAATCCTTGGAATACTCAGGACTGACAAGCATAGGTGCCTCATTCAATGCCTTCTTGATCTGGCTGAAGGATTCTCGGGACTCAACAATCCATTTTACTTGATTTCCCTTTTTGAGCATGACTGTGATATGCTTCACCAGTTCAACAAAATTGGAAACAAACCTCCTCAAGAAATTAATTTTTCCTAGGAAAGATTGAACTTCCTTCCTGGATTTTTGAAATGACAAGGTTTGTATAGCTTCTACCCTTCTTGAATCAATTCTGACCCCATCGGATGATACTATGTGCCCCAATAATTTTCCTTCCTTCATGGAAAACAATGATTTCTTGGGATTTAAGGAGAGACCAAACCTTCTGCACTTCAAGAAGACTTTCCTCAGATGACAACAATGCTCTTTATCAGATCTGGAAAAGACTGTTATATCATCCAAATAGATGATCACAAATTTATCCTTATCCCCAATGAAGGCGATGTCCATGGCTGGCTAAAAGGTTGCTCCTGTGTTTTTAGTAGGCTTCTCTTCTATGGAAGGTTGATCAGGGATGTCAAACTTCCCTTCCTTCTTCTTAGACCTGAGGTTATATTTATTGGGACTACTATTGGATTTCTCCCCCTCGCTTAGCTCATTTATTTGAATGTTCATGAGGGACTCCTCGTAGGCAGATTGAGTTAAATTGAGAAAAGGGGAGGTGTCTCCAATACAATGAATTTCAGGTTCATGCTCCTCTTCTTCCCTTTCCTCATCAATAACAAGGTTGTTTTGAAGGGGGTTTTGAATTTTCTAATCATTCCTGTCTCTGTCCCTTTGTTCCCTCGACATAATTTGAGGAGCATGTTTATTTGGCCTCCTAAAGTTCCATCTGTTATCAATATTTGGGACATTCTTATAACCCTGCTTCCCCTCAAACTTCATTTTCTCCATTTTTGCAGAAAGGGATTTCACCATCTTGGTCAATTCATCCACTTGAGGATGGGATGCAGAAGAACCAGATGTTGAGGCCTCAGATATCCCTCTTCCTCTGTCTCTATCAGCTTTGTTCCTAAGTCTGTCAACTACCAATACATTGGATTCTACTTCCAGGGTTGCATATTTCATATGAGCCAAAGAAGAAGCTCTTCTTTCTCTGATCAGGAGGCAAAAGTCAAGGTCAAAAGAACTAGCATAAGTGATTTTGGCAGAGGATTCAATACGTTTTATCTCGGCAGGGATTTTATTGTACATCTTATTGAATATTTTGGAGAAATCGGAGATAGATTCTCCCTCTTTCCTCTTCAGGGATCCAAACCCTGTGATATAATACATAAAGTCCTTTTTTCCCCCCCATTGCCTCAAGAAAACATCATCTAGAGCTTCAATCCCAGCAATATATCCTGGAGTCAAGCCCCTAAACCATTTCCTAACCTCACCATCAAGGCTCTGGACAAATACTCTCATCCAGACATCTTCATTTTCAATATTTAGATTGTCTGCATAATTGTAGAAGGTGGCAAGGTGATCTTTAGCAGTTATCTCCTCTTCTCCAATGAACTTAGGGATATATTTCAGGTAATATCCAGCAGGAAGAGCATTCATAGGCTGAGGTAAGACTAGAGGGGCATATCTTGCAGCCACTGTGGCATCCATTATGTTTCTAGGAGGATTAGAACCTACCATATGGATGTGAGGTGGAGGAGAATTAGGAGGAGAAGGTGTTAGAACAGGGGAGGATGGAACTGAGCTTCCAAGAGGAAAGAGAAACAACAGAGGATTTGGAGAAAAATATAGAGGGATTGAGGGAACAGGGGTCTCTCTTTCCACGAAATTAGTAACTCTAACAGGAGGAGTGGTAAAGCCCGGGGTAGGAAAATCTTCTGAGGCGTTGGGTCTAAACCACAGTATGACTTCAGGGGAGAGAGGAGTGAAAATGGTTTCTCCCTCCAATCCCAAACCAGGAGGGGAAAACTCAACAAGAACACTCTCAAAATTAAAAGTTCGGGAAACTCCAACAAAAGGTATAACAAAAGGCTGAAAGCAAAAATTAGAGTTCCTATAGGATAATGAAAATCATCAGAAATACATGGTTCAAAAGTAGAAGTACCTTCATGAAGGGCCTTTCCCTTTCTGATAATTTTCTCTGGGTCATCTTAAGGTGTTTCCAAAGGTGGTTGTGGAGTAGACCTCGTGTGTCTGTCTCTAGAAGCCACAGCTGAAACAATGGAGTCACCAATAGATCTACATCAATGGAGTCACCACAGTGGAGTCGTCAGGTGCATAATTGACATATTTATTTACTAGGTTCTGATGCACCTTCAGAACCAGAAATATTTGTCATTCAATCCTAGGGAAAATATTCAATTCACCCCCGACAACGGTGCCAGAAATGTTAGCACTAGAAGTCACCTCTGGATTGCGTAAGAGGTAAGCCTGATACCCATTAGTTTTTGTGTCATGGTAAATAGTCTAAAGGGTGGTCTAATGGATGCAGTCTCAGGATTATATCAATTTAACTCAGAAAACTGTGTTGGTATGCCTAAGGCAAGTGAGTTCTTGATCTAACTTCAGTCAGTAAGTTGCAGTAAAAGGGTGAGTAGGGGGGAGAATTAGTGAGGAGATTTAAGGGCCTCCTATGGACATCCAGTCTTCCAACAGCCTAAGGAAGAAAAGCTTCAAGAATGAGATCCTCTTGGACCCAAAGCTTAAAACACTAATATATGTATAAATGACAGAGCTACAACAACACGATGATCAAGCCTACATCACAATAATACTATAACAGCTCGACTGGATCCTCCATGCCCGAGCTACTCAGTATAAGAGGTGAAACGATAACACGAGAAACTGATTAAAACTGGTGAAAATATTGCAGTGATCAAACCTACATCACAACAACATCGCAACCCTCGACTAGATCCTCCAATTCTGAGTGTCTTAACACAATGTTTATGGAGAGATGGAAAGAAGCTGACTTTCATTAAACAAGAAGTCTCAAATACATATCATAACCAAAGAACCAAAGGCTTCATTAAAAATTTACAATCGGGATCTTAGCTCTACCATCGATGCTTACAATATATCAAAATTGAGTATTTATACTCAAAACAAAATCATGGAAGCATATCCGAGTAGATGCATTGAAGGTGTTACGTTTGCATGCTTCCTGGCAGATTGTGCAGGCAGTCTTTTTCTAGACGTGAACCTATATCATACGTAAACAAGCCTCAGAACAGACCTATTGATGAGCCGAATAACTGACAGTCCTTTCCTGTGCTCTCTATTTATGGCAAAAACGATGTTCAACCACCACCAACCAACCTTAATAATTGCCTCATTGGGATAGGGGAAGGCTCAAAACAACTCTACACCTATAATATGTGGCATCCTTAGCATTCGTAGCCTGGATCTGAGTTGGATTCTTACAAGGAAGCCTAAAAACAGACGTGGGTGTTGACGAAGTGATTGGCACACTTAGTATGGAGTAGCGGGTGGGAGATGGTTAGGTGGACAGTTGTGGATGGACGAGGAGACTGAGGATAGAGTGGTGGCCACACAAGTAGGAGCTGAGGTGTAATGGGATGGAGGTGATGTGGGGTGAGGTGGCACAGGTGGCGGGAGATGAGAAAGGGACATGTACCAGAGGGATGGTGAGTGGAAGACAGATGAAGGGAGTGAAATTGATGACAAGTGGCCACTTATCGGCATGGGATAGAACATTATGTGCACATGCACATATCAGGGTTATGAAAAGTGATTTGGAACTTCCCCACTTTTGGGCTTGATATGTTTCTTTGGCTGACGCATAGCACTTTCACAAACCACAATTGTTTTCTCCGGCTCACTCTACCCTTTTTATCCTGTGCGCATGTTAAGGCCCCGATATGGCCGTTGACCATTGATCTAGGGCACTCCGCTCTCGACCGCCTAGATTTGTGCGTGTCTTATCATGTCACGCCAAAACGTCTCATCACTCCTCTGACTTAGGATATAAGACAAATTGTGGGGTTTTTTCCCATTTTCTTTCATTCCTTCACCAAGGGACCAACTTCTTAGGAAAACAACCCACCCCCCTCCCCCCCTCCCCAACTTACAAATAAATGTGATAATAGGATTGATTTCCATTATTGTGGAAAGATTGACCATAAATAAATTAGGGAGAGGACATTGACATAAATTAAGTTGAACAAATCACCCAACCAATTATCATGTTAATTATGATTAAGATAATGCATGAATAAATTGTGATTAAGAACCCATCTCTATTTATTAAGATAACACAAGAGAATTGAAAACTAACTGGGAAGGAGATTTGGTCTATTAAAGAAATCGCTTGAAAAAATAAAACTTGTTTAAGGAATTGATTCAAGAGTGAGGTAACTAGGCGTAACCCATTTCCTGAGTAATATGGACCTAGACAACTACAGACATCAATGGTTGTAATTTCAGGTTTAAATTTCTTCCAGTTGTCAGGCTACGTGCACAAAGGTGAGGTACGTTCTCGACATGGGAGAGATGCAGAGGAAAAAGTAGGGAACCATTGAGGGGAAGCGCATAATGTGGGTAGGGAACGCGAAGTGAGAGGGGCGTTAAGGTCAGACCGAAATTGAGCAAGGGAGATACACGGAGGGGGCGCACACGACTGCTCGAGAACGCTGTAGAGAGGGAGCGGGGGAGGCATTTCATGAGACCTATCCCAAAAAACATAGGCAACTTGCTGCAAAACCAAAAACGTTGAGGCCAGCTCCAAATTCGATGAGGAACATCCATCGCAGAGGGTAAGGGATTCAATGTTTTTGGATTCATGGAACTGGGAAAGGAGATCGGTCATTTTGTCTCAATACACATCAAGGCGTCTATGTCAGACAAGCCTTCCACATCCTTGTAATAGATTTGGATTTAAATTTTATTTTTTTAAATTCAAGTGGTTAGGCTCAGAATCAAGTTTGGTTTTTCTCTTTTGAATTTATCAGAATTGAGCTCTGGACTCTGTGTTGGACAAGCCATTGGAATTATAAGTTGGACACAGATACGATCTCCTTGCTACCGATTATTTAGTGTTCTAGAATTTAGGCTAAGATGCGAGAGTAGATCTAGGATTAAGCTTTGGATAAAGCATACGGAAGGATATATTGTAACCATTGAATATACCCTATATCTATCCCATAGATATGGTTGAGAAATCTGGGAAGATATATAGTTTATGATAAAAATCAACCTTGACCTAGCCACATGCCATATACTTACAAGGTATCAATGAAACTATGGATGGTTTACACTTACTAGAATTTTCATAAGTGGTATGACATTCGGATTTTCGAGCATAATGCATAATATAATATTACGACGGTGGAACAAAAAATTTATTCATATAACATAACTAAATTATATCCTTTAAACTACATCAACTTGGACTTATACATTATACTCATCTAAATTTATACAAAATTTATTCACATAAATAGAACATGATCGTATCCCTTAACTACATCGGTATAGATTTATACATTTATACTAATATAAAATTTATGAAAATTTATTCATATAAACAAAACAACATCGTATCCTTTAACCTAATAAAAACAAGAAGTAACACATACATGTAATTAATGGAGCCTTCAATGAACGTGCCTAAGTGCATCCCATACTCTAAGTCGTGATGTAATCTCTTTTATCGATCCTACACAACTGATGACGTGAACTCGAAGATTCCCTCTCGTGCTTGTGCTCCGTCCAGCGCCCCGCTTGCTAACCATGAAGACTTCACCGTTACCTCCCAGCCAACGCTAGGGATACTCTTCTTCCCCTTGAGCAACATAATCTGCAAAGGGGCCACACACACAACCAAAGAATAATCTAGCACCCAACTCACCCCGCAAGGTCGAGCTACCACTCTCTTTTTGAGCTAAGTATCCCAAATCCCACAAGAAAAATCAATCAAGCAAAATATCAACAACGTAACCTTACGCCTACCAGTCATTTTTTCTACTCCTCCTCTGCCACCCTTTTTATAGATTTTTCTTAGTGATTAGTTTCCCAAACCCTCATTAGATTATTTTTATTAAATTTAATTTAGGAAAAATATCCCCCTCACACTTGTCACCCAATCCCCTAGTTGCACCAGAAAATCAATCAATCAATCAATTAATTAGCCCATTTCCCTCACCCACCTAAAAGCATTCCTAAAAACGCTTCTATGTGTCCCTTTATTCCCTTACAATTCTTAAATCACTGATGCCTTTAGTTGAGTTCACAATTAGAAAGTTCCAAGGACTAGATTCCCTACTATGTTTGACATTCCCTTTTTCTTTAATTTTCCCCTTTTTATTTAAGTTCAGATTTAGCAAGTCTACACATAAACAACAATTTTCCTTTTTTAATAATTTAATCCTTCATTAAAATTTTACTTTATTTGTTTATGTTTGAATTTTCTTTATCCCCCCCTTTGTTAAATGTCCATTTAAATTTTGTTTGTTCACATGCCCTACTCGGACCTAGGTTTTAAATTCACTTGGATCGGAAACATTTTTTAAGGGGAAAATATAATTATTACTCTTTACTCATGCAACCTTCATTTTAGGGAAGATCAAGTCCTAAGGTGACATAGTTTTCTAGGTACTAATTTCAGTAACTTACATGTGTTAAAAGCATGACGTGCCCTTCAAGACGCACTACGTGCTCCAAGGGTGCCACTCGTCTGCATTCATGTTTAATTTACGCAACATTCCCTTCAAGACACACTACGTGCTCCAAGGGTGTCACTCTCCTTTTGATTGATTTTGGTAGACGTCAAACCCCTAGAGTCAATACTCCGTCAAGTGACCTTGTGGGAGACTAAGATCCTATAAGGAATAAATACCATGCCTTATTGCACACCCCTTAGAATCATCATGAACGACTGTCACAGTCTATCCTCACGACATCGTGGATCTCTCGAACTAGGTAATCGTTAACCTATAGTTCGAGCCATGGTGAGAGTGCTAGTAGGCTATGGTAAGGATGCTGCCACACCTCTCCCTCAAAATCTTTGGTTTTCATGCATGACCACTTTACTCCTAATGTTAGTCTGGTTAGAAAGATGTCGTCAGCCTGCATCCATCAATGAAATGTGTCAGTGATAACAATCAACATCATAATATCTAGTCATATGTAATATCAAAACATTCATACCATAACAGTCCACTCCCTAACACGATCTGGAGTCCAAGGTGATCCATCGATGCCCTCGACCTCCTCAAACATCTAGGGTCCTGCACACTCAGGAAAAACCAGTCAATAGCACCTATCGATATAAATATAACAAAATATCATATCAATAGGTACACAACATCTCATAATCATAATCAAACAATCAATCATATTATGAACCGGATCACTTGCATGCAAGTGTCCTCAAAGAATAATTCCAATTAGGTGTGCACAAGAGTGAGATGTTACACCTTCATCTTCCTCTCTCCCTATTCATATCTCCCTCTACTCCTTCCTAACTTCCTTTCTTTTTCTCCCTCTTCCTCTCTTTCCACTCCCTCCCCTTCTTCCTCTTCAACTCTTCCCCTCCTCATTTTCTTCCTCCCTCCTCTTGTAAGTTTTAAGCATTTCCAATTTAAATAATTCATATATCAATTATTAAGAAAAATATAATGTAAATAATGGCACACACACACTCAATGCACAAATTTATTGCTTGGAAACTCGTAAATAAGAAAACCAAAAAAACTTATAGTCACACCTATCTCTTCTTTGTTGTATTAACTTCACCATTTTATTCACAAAATATCCATAACAAGAGGCTTAAAAAAATTATATCATAATTTACAAAAACTCTAAGAGGAAGAAACCCTAAAATCCAAAAATCCTCCTCCTATAATATATGATGGTGAAAGGATGATGGGCCCTAGGGAACCTAGTTTTTTCATCAACTTCTCGGGGCCATAGCTTTCCCATAAAAACTCCATTTTGGGTCCTCTTTATCTTTGGATAATATTCATAGGAAAAGATATTTTATCTAATGGAAGCCTTTGGATTCCACCCTTATTGTAATGAAATCCTCATAAACACTATTTAGGACCCAAAAATGTGTCAAAAGTTCAAGACCCAAAAATTGTTGTAAATCTAAGTATAGGGTTTAACATCATCTTTGAGATGGTGAAAATATCAATTGAACACCTAGATTATCATTTATGGTTCTTTCTCTTCCTCCTGCTCCTTTTCCTCTCTTTTTTTTCAACTCCTCATCCTTCCTCTTCTTCTTCTTCTTCTTCTTCTCCCCCTCTTCCTCTTCATCATCCCCTCCTTCCTCATCCTATTCTTCTTCTCTCCCTCTTTGTTTTACCTTTTTCTTCCCCTCCTTAATCTTCTTATTTGTCTCCAAATATTCCTTCATTAATCAAATATTTTTTTTATTGAATGTATTATATTCTTCCATTATAAATATGGTGAGGGTGACTCAAAGGGATCAGAGGGTATTGATAATTGTTTAACCTATATGTTTTTTATTACATATTTAATATTAGATTTTTTTTGGTTGAAATCATGCTATTTTATTATTATTTTATAAGTGAAGATGAAGAGTGTTCAAAATATGAGGGAATTAGAAGTAGTTTAATCATCTTATAATGTCAAATTCATTTCATTTCCTTATATTTTTACATAATTTTTCATGCAATGTTATATACGAACTTCACATTTCCTTGGGAATGATGATGTACGACTTATTTACAGGAAGAATGAATTACATGGTTGTTTTATTATTTATTTTAAAACTTCATCATTGTGTTTATATGTACATGGTTTTCTTCTTCCATTGCGTGGAATTGATTAAATATTAGTGTGGTTAAATTTCATAAAATTACATTTATGGATACATGGTCTGTTTCTCTCATGGTGTGAAATTCACTAGATGGCAATAAATTATTGCATTTAACTATACAAAGTTCTTTCCTTTATTATTAATATTCTGCAAAAAAAAATTATACTAATCATTAATCTCATCGATATTTTAATATTTTAAAATTGGTAATTATAAACAAATATTATTAAATAATCAATAATAATTAAATATGATGCAAACATGATGCAAATATGATGCAAATGTTTTGGAAAAAAATTCTTATTTTGATGTTATCACGACACTAGTACAACACACTACAATGCTAACATGATGCATTGTGATTCTAGAACGATGCAACATACATACTCTTGACAAAAACTCAATGCAAAAGTGATTATTTAAGTTTTATTTTGCAATAATATGTGACATTAGCATGATCTAGTAGACATTTTTCCATCATATTCTTCATCACTAATATAATTCCTTCTAGAGAACGTGTCAAATGACACAAATTCGACGTAAAGTTGATGCAAATTACATTTCACCCATTAGAATCATGTTTTGCATCATCCAAACCTGAATTGTTTTTCTAGAAAAATGCATCGAGAGACATCACTAATGATGATGCTACAAACCTGTATTTCAATAGTGATTATATAGGCCATGACATCCATTATTTTTTTGAAAAACATACTAATGGCACCCATATTCATAATGAGAGGCCAAGGTTTCCTAAATATGTATTTTGTGGTGGTTAGAGGACTTGTTCATAATGCTTGACCATGAGAATATTCATATAGGTCCTAAGGATACTTTTTTTTCTTTCCTAACCATGGTTAAATCCTTGAGACCCAATTGTGTTGCAAAAAAACTCCTAATGGAACTCAAATCCCACTTGGAGACTAAATATTCATTCGAGAGGATCTGTGTGGCATTTTGAGACCTCATTCATATCCCTTGAGCATGAGAAGCATATTCAATGGCCTAATTCCCTCGCTTTCCTCCCCTACCCATGGTGAATTCCCTAAGATTCATTCCTAATGTAAAAAACATAGTAATGGTGACCATTTCAAATTGAAGTCCAAGGATCCTTATTTCCTCTCATGTCCATCCTAAAAACCTTAAGACCAATTCCTAGTGTGAAAAACCTACTTATGACACCCACATTTGTTTTTATCAAAGGCGAAGAATTACCTACATAAGCCTTGTATGGTGATATTGTATAGAAGTTATGGGTTAGGGATTAATTTTACAGTGTTAGGAATGATTTGGGTTAAAGGTTACAAGTACTAAAATGAAAATTTTTATGGTGTTTAGGGTCTAACGATTGTAAAATGAATATGCATGGATTATGGAATGCATGTGTGTTATTAGCATGCATGAATCCTATATTGTGTACATATTATTTCTAAATAAAAATAAAAGTGGAACAAACAACAACCTCAATCTCCCTTAAAAAAGGTGAGAAACTATGGATGATAACAAACATCTATTGGGAAATTCTAGGCAAGTATTCTGGAAAGAACTTCATGCGATGTTTTAAAAAATTCTCACACAGTTTTTTCTAGAAAACGTGTCTAGCATTATGACTAACTATGGAAACCTACACACTAAAAATCTATTGGGAAAATGTTTATTAAAAAAATGGTGTCATTTGAGGGATTTTTTATCCATTTATAGTTTCCTATCCTTGTTAATATTAGAAATATATGTAATGAATGAAGGAAGTCTTTGAGGAGAGCATATCCTATTGAAAAAAACATTGAAGGAAGAGATAAAACAAGGTTAGGTATGCAAAATGTAGGATATTAACAGATACCATTCCAATTTCTAGCACAATGGATGTGATTGTTGTTTCCACTGCATCACCACACACAAAGTGAAATATTTTGATAAGGTTCATTCCAATTTTGACATCAAGTTAGTATCGAGTGACTATTTCATCAACAAAAAATTGTGTTAAGGAAATTATGGCACTTTGTGTTGGAGAAAATTATATTAATGATTAAATTAAAAAATAAATTGGTGCACAACATTATAGTGAAGAGGTTCCCATGGTGCAACCTCTTGTTGAATATTTAGACATTCCTCAAACTAGTGATGAACATCTTTAATTTCTACTATTCTTGACATGCAAGGGATTGAAGGGTTAGAAACTCCTTCTGCAAATCCACAACATAGAGGTGAAGATTGATATACTAAAGTTCCATCATCTTTTCCTAAACTAAGCAACATGAACCAAATAAATCCTAAACAAATTCAAGTGGATGAAAATTCCATAGCATCCTTTGAAGGTAATCCATCTAACTAAACTATTCATGACCAATTGTACAAAATATTTAGTAGTTTGATTGTTGTTAGAAAACTTTTAGGCATAAATATGGTTAAAAGTTCATAAACAATAAATCATATTGTTAAAATCCCTTTGTATGTTTTTCATACAATTGGTAAGAAAACTCATTTGAAATACCATAATGTAACCCAACATGTATTATCGCAATCAATTGTTATCAAGATTGCAAAAAAAATGTTGTTTGTTCAAGAAAACACATCATGGCATTAAACTAAATGTCAAAAATTGTTTGAAAGTATTATATTAGAAGAGATGGCCTTGACACAATAGGCCGAACAAATTTGTGGGCCTTTAGTAGTAGCTTACCTCATTTTGACATGAATTGAAGTAGTTAAGGGACTAGTATAGAAGTTTTGGCATGAGAACATTAATCCTTAGTCTAACCAAAATGATGTACTAAAATTGGGAAAGGTTTATAGGGACCAGGAATCCCAAATTAAACACTTTCTCAACATGACATAGATAGAACACCATGAGATATTTCAAAAATGATCATAATGCATTAAATGTGGGCCAAAGATATATTAATAAATGTAATCCTTGATATGTTAGAATAAACAAAACAAACGATATTGTAGATACAACTTATAATTTGGTTATGAAATGTCTATATGCATTTGTCATGTTCTTCATATTAGCCTTGGGAATGAATTCTCAATGATACTACCATTGACATTATCTAGATACCTTATGCATAATATCATGTGTACAAGGCCATATGGACAAACATATTATGACAGAACTTTCTTATATGGGAATTTCCTAGGTGTAGTGGAATGTCATTATTGAGTAGTGCATGAGAGTGAACAGTATGAATTTAGAAGGTTGGTGGATATCATTCACAACTTCAAATATGTTTCAAATATGTCATGTATGTACTATATGGTGAGAAAGAAAGTAGAAAATATAATTGGTCACATCCTAGGTCAACGATGTATCCTATAAGGGAATATTTTCTTTCAAATTTCAGTTAGAAATGTCAAGAAGGATTTAATGTAATAGTTAACTTGTTTCTTAATTTTTGTGCCACCAATTACAAGTCTATGAATTCATCTAGGAATTATTAGAAAAGACATAATAATATGCTCAACATGTCCATGTGGCTTGATGGTAGAATAAACATTTTATAATATGAAAAATACACTTCCCATTAGTACTATATTGCTAGTGGTGGATTTTATTGAGAACTACACCTTCAAATCGTAAAATGATATTCAAATCCCATATTATCACTCAAAGCAAGTCAACCTAATGGCCCATGTCACATAAAAGCATTGAACAAGTAGAAATGAAGAGAAAAGAGTAATATTGAAGCAATATCACTTCCACATAAGTGATTATAAGTGCCATGAATTCATTGGTGTACAACATTTCTTTCAGTTGTTCTACAACCACTTGAATGCTAAAAATACATAGATGGATTGACATTGGATTTAGTTGAATGGATATGAAAACCACTTCAATAATGCTCATTTATCTCAATTTTTGTGTCGGTTTCACAAAAAATATAAGGTGCCACATGTTTGGAACTATTTTGAGACTAGGCATGGGAAAGGGGAGCTTAATGGAATTGGTCTGTGTGTAAAAAATATGTTACATAAGGAGAAATTAAATTTTATGGTAAATTCACCAATTCAAGATGAAAAATATAAAGTTGAATGAATTTCTTTAGTAATGGTAGAGGGAACAAGAAGGTGAGAGGAATCAGAAAGGAAATTACATCTACAAACAATTTTTTGGGAGGTGGTTGATATAAATGAATCGCATGCATATCATTTCAACATCGTACATGGCACTTGTGGATTGCACTTATTTCATACCTCAAGCAACAATTTGATCAAAATATGGACAAGAAATATCACTTTCCATCGTTATGCATTTCCATCACCTAGGAAAAATGTTAATTTATATATACACATAAGAGTTATACACCCTGTTGAATTTAAATCTAGGTTATTTTCATAATGACATTCAATTCCAACTAGTAACATTTTAAGACTTCCTAAACTTCAAGATTACATTAAAAAAAATTTGAATCATCTTTAAGAAATGTTGACCTCCTCGTGTCTCTCAAACACCATAACAATTGAATTCAAAATCCCTTGCATTACAACTAGAATTCATATCTTTAATTAAAAAAAATAAAAGAAGTACCATAACCTTTGAATATGGATTCCTCTCACACACCATAATGTTTGAAGCTATGTGAAGGTTCTCAAAAACATCAAAACCATAAAAATGAAACATCAATATTTCTTTAAAAACATCTTTGAAGTGTAAGTGTGTATTTCAAAATGGCCCAAATGTACATTTATTAAAAAATGTCACATCATGCCTAAGCATGAAATGGAAACTTGTGCCCAAAATACAAAATGGAAAGCTCATGCCCAAAGTAAAAAATGGAAACTCCGACCCATAGTAGAATATCCTCGTGTTGAAAATAAAAAACATATGCACTCATTGACCCTATCACCCTCACCACTATGTGGAATATCCATATGTGACATTCCTCTTAATTGCACTTAAGGAAGCATGAGGTTGCCTACGTCAAGGATTTTTGGATTTTTGCACATATCTTGAGACTAAAAAAAAATGATATTTATAAGTTATTTTTCACAATTTTAAATATCAACAAAATTAAAACATAAACTTTCAATTCAATATAACAAAAAATCATTGCAATTGACGCAGTGAGTCTTGTGCACAATGTCCTCCGCCTCGACCTAATCCTTTTTGAAAAATTTATAAGCAGTCAACTAACACAAAATTGAAATTCCTATAATGAAATCATATTTGCACAAAAAATAAATTCATTGACTTCATATCTAGCCAAGATAATCTTGGTAAATTTCAAACATTATCTAGGAAGCAAAACCGTCAATTAAACCTCCTACTCCAAGGAAAGAAGTATCGTGGATGAAATGCAAATAGATGTGGAGTTGGTACAAAACACAACATTAGACACACCACTAATAAATGCAACAATGGTAGATGTAGCATAGGTAGAATCCATAGTAGAAAAGGGAAGAAATCATTCGTGAGTAGTAACACTATAAGGGATAAACAATGGCCTTTGAAAGTGTGCAGGGGTGATTTATGATATTATCCCATCAATGGATGCAAATAATAGGTGTTGAACTAGTTAGTGGTAGAAATCGACAATCATAAGAAAAAAAAACATATTAATGGACAAATTTAACTTGTTAAATACCTAGGTGAAGGACATGCTAATAGAAATTATGATGTTGATTGTTGTAGTTGTAACAAATGCATGACCAAATTCTTATAGAAATTGTGCATAAGGTGGATGACTAAGAAATTCCATTGGAGAATGTAGATTTTAAACTTGTACAATAATTTACTGCAAACAAATTTTCAATAAAAGAACATAAAAGATACAATGGAAAATACAGACATTACACAAATATTTTTCTCCTGGAAACCCAAACCGGGAAAACCAACATATTCTATATTCATTCACACCATGCATTGTTTAGAATACAATATACATATAGGAGACAATGACATACAAACACCTAATCCAATGCCCTGTATTAATCAACAACCCTAATTCCTTAATCAAAAATAGAAAACCATCGGCAAAAAACCATGTGCCTAAAAAACACCCATAACTAGACACGAAAAAATGAGGACTACCCAAAAATGGACACGAAAACTGAGGAAAATTATTTTTAAGGATGTTTCCCTCAAACCCCTACAGCCCCCCCTCTTACCCCTGTGCACACTCGACGCATCATAGACACTATCTCTAGTCGTGAAAATAATATAACATATCTCCAACATTATCCCACTTGTTGTTTTATTTGCATATAGGGGGTTACAGGGTTACATAGTCAACAATCCAGGGCAACAATGCCCATAGATCATCTACACCAAGAGAACTTCTCAATGCTCACATATTCTTTTAATGAATATCCAACATTCTTAAAATTTTCCATCTTCATCAACAACACTTTATTTTCTTCAACCATGTCTCTCACAAAGTGATATTGAACATCAATATGCTTTTTATTTGAATGATAAGTCGGGTTCTTCGCCAAAAAAAATTGCACTCTGACTATCACAATCTATCCTTATAGATTGTTGTACCAACCCAATACCTGAACACAATATTTGTAACCATATTGTTTCCTTTGTTGCATGCGTGTTTTCCATGTATTCATCTTCTGTAGTTGAAAGTGCCACTATAGACTGTCTTTTTCTCATCCAACTAATTGCTCCTCCAAACAGGTTAAACACATACCCTCTTGTACATCTCCTACGATCCATATCTCTATCCTATTATGCATCCACACAACCATGTATGTCCAACACTTTGTCCAATCCTGGTCTTCCTTGGTAGCACAATCCATAGATAGCAGTGCCATGCAAATACCTAAAAACCCTATTTATTGTTGTCCAATTCTCCTTCCCTAGTTTTGACATATACCTGCTCAAAATGACCACTACATGTGCAATGTCCAGTCTAGTACAAACCATTGCATACATCAAACTTCAAACTGCACTCGCATATGGAACAAGAGACATGTCCTCCTCCTCTTCTTCTATCTTGGGACATTGATCCACAAATAGATTTACACCTACAAGAATAGGGACTTTGATCGATTTACATTCCTGCATATTAAAACTCTGCAATATTGTCTGCACATATTTTCTATGATTTAACTAGAGTTTCATGTCTTTCTGATCTCTTTTAATTTCTATACCCAAAATGAAATTTGCAGCACCAAGATTCTTCATGTCAAATTTAGAGGACAACTGAGTTTTCACATCCTGGACAATCTCCTTGTTGTTTCCTATCAAAAACATGTCATCCGCATACAAGACCAAATAAATCAAATGATCACCAATTAATTTGAAATACACATAGTGATCCTCTTTGCTTCTTGTGAATCCAAGTCCCAACATATGAGTATCAAATTTTTGATACCACATCCTTGGTAATTGTTTCAAACCACACAGGGACTTTTCGAACCTGCATACCAGTTCCTTATTTCCCTTCATAGAAAATCCTTATGGTTGTTTCATGTAGATTTCTTTTTTCAAATCCCCATGTAGGAATGTTGTCTTCACATCCATATGTTCTACTTCAAAATCAAATGCAGAAACAACATATAAAATAAATACAATAGAGGTTAACTTGGCAATACAAGAAAAAATATCACCAAAATCAATTCCCTCAACCTAGGAATAACCCTTCGCTACTAATTGAGATTTGTATTTCTCCACTTTTCCTTCTGCATTAAACTTCTTTTTAAATACCCATTTGTTGCCAATGGTATTTCTTCCAGTCAACAACTCCACTAGATCTCAAGCCTCATTCTTATCCAAGGCTTCCATTTCTTCATTCATGACCTTTTTCCAAATTTTTCCATCCTCTAAATCCACTTCCACCTTGACAATTCTAGGATCATCATCAACAATAGACAAAGAATAATTTGAATGAAAATTAGGTGGAGTATACCATTCTATTTTCTTTCTTTCCCGTTCTGATCTCCTCAATACTGGAGTATGCGGATCTTCTTCTTCTGGTTCTTGTTCTTCTGTAGAGTCTGATTCATCATCCCTTAAATCAAACTCTATTTTCTCTGGTTCTTTCTTACTTGATAGGACATCCCATTTGACAACATCTTTTATTTCTATAAATACCACATCTCATATATACACAACCTTCTTGGTTTCTGGGTTCCAAAGCTTATACCCTTTGAGACCATATTTATAACTAATAAAGATACACTTTTCATCCTTCTTATCTAGCTTGCTCATGTTTTCCTTTGGAACATCAACATAGGCCTCACAAACAAATACCTTGAGATGTGTGATAGAGGGTTTCTTACAATTTCATACCTCATGTGGAGTCTTGTCATCCAATGTTTATGAGGGTGATCGATTGACTAGGTAACATGCAGTACCCACTACCTCTGCCCATAATTCTTTCCCTAACATGACACCATTGATCATGCACCTTGATTTTTCCATTAGCGTCCTATTCATCCTTTATGCAACTCCATTATGTTGAGGTGTATATGGAGTAGTCTTCTGCCTTTCTATACCACAGTTCTTACATAATTCTTCAAATTCATTCCCGCTGAACTCTCCAACATTATTCATCCTCAACACCTTAATTATTTTTTATGTTTGATTCTCAAAAGAGCCTTGAAATATTTAAACCTGTCAAAGACTTCAGATTTCTTCCTGAGGAAATATATCCAAGTATTCCTTGAGAATTCATCTATAAAAGAGACATAGTACACATATTTTCCCAATGATGGAACCAACACAGTTCCAAACACATCAATGTGCACTAGCTGTAAAA
>JZKD02S2092401.1:23153-34132 GCA_000966675.3 Picea glauca | reverse complement strand
TTCCTCAATACGCATCATGAGCTAATGTTCTTAAGCCCCTTAATTCTGCAAAATGTGAAAGCGACCATTTTATTAGAATTACGCATATGATAAACAAAATTGCCAAACCATGTTGTAGGTCTTTTTTTTTTTGTTCAGGGAGATCATATCCCCATTCTCTGAAATTAATAGTTTCCTATTATCCTTGGCCGACATAGAACTCATCCTACATCGGCACTTCCTTCAAAATACCTTTGCAGGTGACCACGACTAGAAACCATGGCTAAATCCTTCCTTGGCACCTTTCTGTCTTGAATACAACCCATTCGTCCCTTAGCCCTCCTTCCCTCAGCTCTCAATCTGCATATGACCACGGACATGACCCCTTAGATAGAAAAGCGCTTGTACAAAGCTTCGAGACTTCATAAATTTTAGCCAGGACCAGATAGACGGTCCTCATTCTCTTTCATGATCAACAATCGAGATCCACTTCGGGACTTCGTGCTTCGAGGGTCTCAACTTTCCGCGCTTGCTTCCTCCCAGAACACTTTTACCTGGAGTTCATGATCTTCCAATGGGTGTCCTCCCATAGATTAATGACTGTGAATCACTTCGGCTCTTCAGGCTTTGGAAGTTTCAAACTTTCCTCCTACACTTTCTCCCGGAGTGATTTCACCCGAAGTCAACGATCCTTCAATGTGTGTCTTCTGGAATAAATGGTCGATACGTACTTTGACCTTCAGACCTTCAGGATTTTTCAACCCAACGTAACCTATCACGTATTTCCCCTTCAGATTGCCCAGTCTCTAGACTGCATGATCTGTCGCCACGTGGAGAAATAATGGGAGCGGACACATGGCCCAATCAGGCGAGCGACACCTGTCATTTTCTATCTAATCTTTCAATACTCCAAATTATCAAAACTTACTGACACATGGCACACATTCCATGTGTCCACGTCATCCCAAGTGACATCGGCAAGCCACGTCACTTCGGCTCTTCGAGCTTCGAGACTTCGGGGGTTTTCATTCTAGCACACCTCCAATTCTCCCGAACTAGCCAATATGTCACCATCTTTCCTTCTGGATCAGATGACTAAGATTCACTTTAGGTCTTCACCCGGATTCCATAGATTTGTGCCGCGTGTCCTCCTTAATCTGACGGTTATGATTTCTTTGGGTCTCTGGACTTCGAAAATCTCAAATTTAAAAACTTATCTGGTGCCACTAGCTTTTATCTAAAGCCATGGATATTGTGATGCTTGGATCTCGGTAGATCAATGGTTGAGATCCTCTCGAATGATCATACGATCGAGATTTACTTCGACTCTTCGGGCTTCGGGAGTCTCAAATCTCAACTGAAAACTTCTCGAACAGATTCCTCTGGAGTTACTAATCTGTTGACACGTAACCTCTTGGCGATCGATGATTAGGATCTACTTCGGATGATCCGACAGTTGACAATTACTTAAGTTCTCTAGCTCTTCAAGCTTCGGGAGTTTCAAGTCTCAACTTCTCCTTGCTATCTCTTTCCTGGAGTGCTTTCACCCCGAGCACACGAACCATTGACGCATTTCCTTTTATGGATCGAAGGTCCCTAGCTACTTTGTCTATTCGGAGTTTTGATGTTCGAGCCCTAACCTGTCACATCATTGCATGCCTTTCAATTTTTGGGGGAATGTATCGGCGATATGGATTAACCCGATTTTATCCCTGCAATTCTCCTGATGTTGACACGTAACCCCTTGGGGAAACCGTGGTTTGGATTGCGGGACCACCTTGGGAAATTATCTCCCATGAAACTAAGTTCCCCACAATGCCTCCTGTCTATTGATCTCACTCTCCCATGGGATCCGACGGTTTTGACATTAATCCTTGCTTCCTTTTCATCAAACAATCCTTGTTCGCATATCCTCCGATCCAACGATCTCGGATCTCTCCTGATCCTACAGTGGAAATCGCTCTCTAATTTGAAGGGGATGGTCATGATCCTTAGAACCCCTTACATGGGTCTTTGATGTTCTATCTCCCATGTAGATTCTGCAACGCCATTCCTGCTGAGATTTTCAGCTCCATGGTTAGTGTTTGATCTCAACCCCGAGATTATGACCAACAGACCGGACCCATATCGACCTGGTGTTTCAACCTGAAGCTCTGATACCAAACTGTAACATACCTATCCACCCACAGGCTGGGGTACGCTACCTTCAAGCCTGCCCTTGGACTTATTTCTCTTACAAATACCTTTTAAAATTTAAGGATGCATAAAATAAAAGACTTTAATGACATGCACAACAATATTTAGCAAGCATGCATAGTCTAAAGATTCAATTAAATGATAATTGAATATACACAGTGGAAATACATTCATATACATGTAAATGACACCATAACATAAATCACTTATCTTTATGAAAGATGACACCAACTGTCTGTAGACCAATGACATTACACTAAACTGTAGACGCTACTATTCTAAATCTCAATAGGAGCATCACCCCCAAGCGAGGGATATGAATCCACAAGGATGGTTCCAAAGTGTTACTTGGCTTCCCAAACCATTCGACACCCAAGCTCTCACAGGCTTCCCAGCTCTCACAACAATCCAAGTACCCAACTCTCTTCTACCCAACTTGCACCACCCGAGAGAATGAACCTCCACCCTTCTTTTCCACATAGTCCCAGAGGCGATCCTTCTCCTTAATTTGGGCTCTAGCGCAACTAGTCCATAATCTCAATGTTTGAACTCTCAAGAATCACAACTGTGAGCAACGCTGGAAATAGGCCAACGCATGTCATACATGTAGCCTCATGTCACAACTGGATCACACCAACGAGCACTACAACC
Organism: Picea glauca; assembly: GCA_000966675.3. Classification (NCBI taxonomy): domain Eukaryota; kingdom Viridiplantae; phylum Streptophyta; class Pinopsida; order Pinales; family Pinaceae; genus Picea; species Picea glauca. The sequence continues at coordinate 31,306 of JZKD02S2092401.1, read as the reverse complement.
AACTATCCTATGGCCAATCTTCATCAGTTCGGCTCCTTTTCTCCAAGCCAAGACATGGATGATGGATGGATCAATGAATGAGTAAGTGGGTGCATGGAGGTGTGTGCATGAAAGTGCATGAGGGATAGAATGGTGTGAATGAAAAAGTGAAGGAGAAAATGATCCAATGACTAACCTCCCCATCAGACCAGAGGTGGGTTTAACTAACTTCGTGGGGAAATCAAGAACCTCCTAGCCTTCCCCAAGAAGCTCATGTAATCGATCCCCCCCCTTAGAAAAAATGGGTAATTAGAATAGGAATAAACATTTAACCCCTCAAGCCCCCTCTCTTGTGAAATCATAGCCCCTATAACTCTAGTCCTTGTCCGTCTTGTAGCGAGACATGTATTTATTATTAATAATTATAAAAACATTACATGTCTTGGGCACAATGGCCTCTTAGTAATTGTTTGGGAACTCTGGCCTCTAAGCATTTTAACAATACATTATTTAAAATGAGGGTTCAATGCCTGGGGTGTTACAGGTACTTACTAGATAGAAACCAGTCGTTGAGGGACTGTATAGAAAATAAGGGGCTCCCTTCTTCATAGGAAATCTAGTTGATAAACTACCTAATAAAACTGTGGAATCCCTTATCTCAGTGGGAAGTGGGGAACATTTACTATTGGCAACGAAGGAAGGAGAGTAACCTTCTTGGATCATCGAAGTTGGAAATACTATTTAAATCATTCCATTGTGATATCATGGCTTGGCATGGGGGTGGCATATAGTAGGAAGGAACTCTACAGTATGGCCTAAGGTTGGGAGGAAATAAGTATTCTCTCAGTCATTTGGTTGTGGACATTTTCCCAGAACAAATTAGTATTGAATGTGATATGTTGATGTGTGTTAATGAGTTAAACATATGTTTTTTTGATTAACTGGTAAATGTGAATGCTTGTGATTAATGAGTTCAATTCCTGACTAAAATGGAATGTACTAGCAGTAGTAATTTATTAATTTGATAAATTATGAAAATGAAAAAATATGCATAGTCTATATCCTTCAGAAATCTTGCATCTTGAGAGGAAAGTTTGCAAGACATGGAAAAAATATTCATTTGGAAGATGCAATATAGGCCTTGGAGTTTGGAAGCAATTTTTATGGGTAATAAACCTCAAGAACCCCGAATATCACTTGTTTTAGGTGAAAATATTGCAAGATATGCAAGAACCCCCTTGAGAAAGTTAGAATTCCTTAGATGATTTTGGATCTATATTCCGACCCCTGAAGACATGGTAAAATCCTTGAAGAATTCCTTGAAATTAGTTGAGTACAAGTTTTGGATCGTTTCTCAAAGAATCCTCTGTGATGAATCGTGGAGGATCAAAGCCATCAATTTGTTGTGGATAATAGATCTCAAAAATACATTAATGGGTGAGGTTGTAAGAAGTCTCAAACTTTGGAGTTGAGAGAGGGGGGGAGCGACTAAAAAACGAAACCCAAAGTTGGTGATAGTCATAGATAGGTTCATTGGTAAGATTGGGATTGTTCATCGAAAAATCAAGTAAAGGAAGTGGTCAAGTGTTGGAGTGAGGGGCATGGCCACGAGGAATACACAGTGGATCCATGTAGAAGTAGATCATAGCCATGAATAGATACACAATGGAGCTATGTCTCAAAATAGATAAAAGAGGATATATGGAATGAAGAGAATGAACAAGTTGATCCTCTACAACTACCAATGTATCTAAGATGGCACCATATGATTAGGGAAGGACAATTAAATATGTGGTCCTTGTACTTCATCTGAAGTCTTCACAACAATCTGTCATGGTACAACTATACACTATGTGAATAGATGTGTTGAAGTCGAACAAAGTGATACATCATTTGATTATCGATCATGTATGTATATCGTTAACAAACATGAGACAACCCATTGATGATGATAAAGGGAGTCAACGTACCATGGTACAATATAGCAAGCGTGAATAACTAAGTTGGCATCGAACACTTGGAAGAATCTATCGAAAAGGGGTCATTGATCTATTCCCACTGTCAATAGTGTTGTAACCTTCTACTAATGCATTCAAGAACAAAGGTACCCAATTGTTTCCCTTGGGTATGGAAGTAAATGAAGAGTAAAGCAGAAAATATGGAATGCGAACTACGCAGAAGACAGAGTTTCTAATACTAGGTCGAAGTGAGAAGAAGAGCAGAAAAGAGAGAGAAAAGTAAGAGAAAGAAAGTTGTTGGATGAGGATATCGAGGATGACAAATCAGCAAGGAATATAGATCATAGACAAATCAAGAAGCAGAAAAAGCCATCGTTGGATGTTTTGGAGTACCACGTGAGAAGGAAGGAAAGACAGGCTGACGAAGCCCTGAAAACGCGGGTCAAGTTGACCTAAGGTTTTAGACACCTAGGGTTTTGGTATCTAGGGTTTTGACACTTACATTTTGGCCTAAAGTTGTTGGTGAGCTATTGTAATGTATAAATAAAGGTCAAGAGCACCTGGGGTTGTTGTTCTCATTGTTGTTTTTGTTGGTTGTTGTTGTTTTTATTGTCGTTCCAAGTTCTTGATTGTTATGAGTGATTATTGTAGTGAGGGAGAGAAATATTGAGAAGTGAGGGAATCTTGTGATGTAATATCTTCAGCTGTGTTCGAAGGTCAACCCTACAGTTGGGTGCGCAGGGACGAAAGACAGAGAGAAAGAGAGAAGATATGCTAGCTAAGAGCACATATAAGAATTGTATGCTTTCATCTTAAAATATTATAAAGGACAATTTTGTGGACATATCCCTAGGGAGAGGGTGAACCACGTGCATCTTTGTGTTGTCTGTGATTGATGTTTTCTTCTCTTGGTTATAGATATATTGTTATTACATTATTGTGTTAGATTTGATAGATAGTTGTGCGAAGTAGATATAAGTCGGTAATTGATATCTAGATGTTGTGTTGTTCTTGTATTAGATCCACTTGTATTCCCTTGGTTGTAGACATATGTGTCCTACAACCCCCCATAGCCACTTCGGGTGAGACTGCATCTGCCTTGCAGGTGTTGCCGAAAGGGCCAGTAGTTAGGACTTGTTGGTGCATTCTTGGAGATGAACCTTGGGTCTGCCCTTGTGCCAACAAATGGTTTTGTTGTCGGGACTAGAATCTTCTTGGGGGAATGTCAAGGTGGTTTCCATTGAAGATAGAGATTCATAAGTGGATAGAAGATCAAGAATAGGACTTCGTTGAAGCCTAGAACAAGAACCCTAATCTTAGTACAGAGGATTGGTTGGGAAGATATATCTTTACTGATATACACAAGATTTTCTTCGGAAGGAATCGATCAAGAGCTATATGAATGGCTAACTAGGTTAGGAGATATCCAGTTTGAGATCATATCTAGAACCCCTGTGGTTTGGACGTCGACGCTGATCAAGAATATCAAGAGAGTTGATAATGTTGTGTCAAGAAAATTAGATCACTGGTTTGATAGCACCATTGAGGGGTATGCCATCGAGTTTTTTCTTGACATAGTAGAGCCATATAGCCAAGCCGAGAGGTACTTCTTTAAGGGACCTAGAGGAAAATTTTTACACTTTTTAAAGTTAAAGATCAAGATGTTATTACACGAGAAGAACATCTTAAAGGTACAATAGTTGGTCAAATTGGAAAAGGCTAATGTTCAAGAAATCGAATAGCGAAATGGATGTCAGACATACATGTAGTGGGAGAGTGTTCAGAGAAGTTCCTCTTGCAAACATGTTTAAGAAGAACTATGGGGACAAGGGTTTCTACGGTGGAGAAGAGGCATATCTGACAGACGAAGAGCATTCATAATCCGCTATGGAAAAGGAAGGGAAAGCGTAAGAACCTCGCCGGGAAGAGCCAAAAACTTCAGGAACCGCATCGACTGTTGAAGTATGTACTATTATTCCTCCTGTTGTTTCAGCAACATTAAGAAATCAGAGTAATCAGAGTCACCAGAGCACTCAGAGCACTGTCACTAGCAGTCCACAACATATTTAGTCAAGAAACCTAGGAAGATTTATGGCAGATGAGATGAGGTTACCCACCTTCAGAGGAGATGGATCTGAAGATCCTGATCAACATTGGTTTCTATGCGAATCTGTGTGGAGTATTAAAAATATCATCGATGAAGCTGTTAAACGAGATCAGTTTAGTACTACCTTGAGAGATCACGCGCTGAGCTAGTACATTAAATTTGTCCAAGGAACTGCACCTAAACTGCTGAATGTCATTAAGACTGCGCTAATTGCCCGAATTCAATAAACCTAAGTTAGAGTCGCAGTGCATTACAAAACTAAAAGAATTCAAGCAGAAATCAAGAAGAGAATAAATGAACCTATGTGGGAGTTGGATAAGAGTTTTAAGACCTTGAAAGGCCATTTGAGTTTTCGTATCCCAGATGAGTGGAACAAGGAGTGGTTTATTGTTGCCCTCTTACCACACATCAGAGTTCCTCTAATGCAATAGAAGATTTATTCGCAGGTGGAGGATCGCCATGAAGTTAGAATCAGCTCCCATGGGAGAATCCATCTCAGATATGTGTCAAATCTTGTAATAACCCTAAGTAATTAATCAATTGTCATGATTTAAATAATTGTTTAATATATATTAGTTTAATTAATTAATTGTCCCAATTAAATATCTGTTTAATGTATATTAATTTAATTAATCAATCAATTAATAATCATGATTAAATATTTGTTTAATAAATTAATAATTTCATGATTAAATATTTGTTTAATAAATATTGGTTTAATAAATTAATAATTTTCATTTTGAGACTTAGTGTATGGATAGATAACCCATTAATGAAAAGGGATAAGGTGGTTGACACCTAATGGAGGGATAAGGTGGTTGATAATTAATGTGGAAAGAAGGCGGTGAATGACGGGAAGGGAGGATAAGGCAAAGGGGAAACACTCGAGAATGGGATTATATTTTTTGGAGAGCATTATTTTCAAAGGAGGATTGTATTACTAGTTTTTGCTAGGAAGGCTAGCTGGGAGGATTGTACTACTGGATTTTTCTTGAGGAGCTTGTTGGAGGACTGTTACATGGGGACACCTGCTGCTGGGAATTTTGAGCTCGGAGGCCAAGAAACCATAAAGAATCTTAGAGATAGGGAGTCAAATAGGTTGTTCCTAGCTGGCTGGGATGTTAGTTGGTTTTGGGCAAAGCTTCAAGCAGAATTGAAGAACAACAATAACATCAATTAGAGGTATGTATTTTCATTATTATGTTGTGTTATGTGGTCTATTATCATGTTGTTGAATATGTTGAATATGTGGTTTATTATTATGTTACTCATAAATTTAATTTATGCTAAACATGGTTATATGATGAATAATGAATGGTTATATGTTGAATTGTAAAGAAGTTAGGATAGCATTTATCTATTTAAACTTATGTTTTATAAGGCTTTGTAGGAAAGACCTTACATATGATATCAAAACTGAAACCTAGACTTGAGCACCCACATAATTGTACAATATGTTCCCAAACCCCAACCTACAACGTAAAAACCCTTTAAATTATAGGTTACAGGCCTTAACCCATAAACCGTTGAAAAAAAAATGAAATATATATATATATATATATATAATAATTTCTAGAAAGAGGAGAAAGTGTGCAACATGAAGTTCTGGCCTCATGTTATTTGTTTGTCACATGCAAGAATCTTCACATAGAACCTTCACATAGAACCTGCAAGAATATTACTTTAAAAAAAGCCCATAACCCAGCTAAAAATAATAATAATAATAATTAAAATTCTTAAATATGCAAGAACGAGAACCCACCAAAAAAAAATCTAAATAAATTTTGTATAAAAAAAAAGAATTTTCTTAAATATGAAAGAAAGAAATAAGCAAAATGATTTAAAAATACATAATGATATGTTATAGATCTCCACAATATTTAAAAAAAATAAAATCTTATATATATTCATAATAAAAAAATAAAGTAAAAAACATGCATACATTTGGAATTGTGTCATCACAACCCTCAACCTGTGTTTTCATCAGTTCATATGCCCTCAAGCCATGATTTTCTTTGGGTTGTTCCCTGTCATTCGAACTTCTTTACAGGAAAAATGGAGCTTCCTTTTGTGTGGTTTCATATCCAAGAATAAGTTTATATAAAATAAATAGGATTATATATATGGTATATGTAAATGTACAGAAATGTTTATATAAAAAAAATATGATTACATTTTGTTTTACATATAAAAAATGTTACATGTAAATATACATGAATATTTTATATGAAATGAGAAGTAAAGAAAGATGGCATAAAATAAAGTAGCAGCAAAAAAAACCCAGAAAAATGAACAAACAAAATATTTGTGCATAGGTTACATTTTGAAATTAGAATATTTAAGATGACAATCAAATCATAATCAAACCCAAGTTGACCGAACTCAACCACTCTTACTAACTGCATTCAAGCTCTTTAGTGTCATTAATTGAAAATACATTGAAGAAGGTGTGGCACCATGGTCATGCAGAGTAGTGCTACTATCCAATATGGCCATTGTCGAGTCCAAGGGACTAGGCATGGGCCGCGCTCATTCAAATATTTCTTTTCAAATTCAGTGATGTCGCACTCCTTCTCCTCCTGAAACAAAAACTCAAAAAAAAAACCTCAAACCCCAAAAAACGCGCAATCCCAAACCTGCAACAAAGCCAAGCAATGTGCTGAAAATTGAGATACGAACCATCCCACATCGTGTTGATCCAAAGTCGAGTCCACCTCACCAAACCGTCATGCACAGAACAGAGGGGAGAGGCCAAACATGGCGACCATGGTTGTACCTTTCAGTTGGTCGTCCATGGAGCTAGGGCCACGCGCGGGCCACTACGCAGAGATAAAACCAGAAACCCTTGAGTAGATAAAAAAAAAATAAAAACATGAACAATGAAAATGACACGAGGAGAGAGTGTAATGGAAGTTATTGTTTGATATTATCATCGGACATACATACGGGGAGAGGGGCACGTGGGCCTCATGCACGGCCCAGTGTCTGTCCGTGTCATTTTTTTTTCTTTACTGCAATTTTTATTATTATTTATTATTCTTTTAAAAAAAAATTTTTTTTTTAATTTTTAAATTAATTAATTTGGTTTTATATTTATATAAAGGATTATAATATATAAATGTTTATATTTCTTTTTCTATTAAATTTAAAAATAAAAATAAAAAATATATATAATAATAATAGATTAAATAAAAAAAAGATAAATATAAATATAAACATATATATTACACTGATTAAAATATTATAGTTGTATATATTGTAATGTGGTTTTTATAACATTATAAAGGGGATTGTATTTTGTTTAAAAGAGTTATACAAATTTATTAAATATATATATATATATATTAATTTAAAAAGAAAAAGAAAAAAAAAGTTCATGGGTTAGATAAATGTCTTTAATTTAAAAAAAAATAAAAAAAAATATTGTTTATTTTATTTATATGGATTTTGTTTAATTATATATGTACATATCTTTTAAAAAGTGTTATATAAATAGAGGTTTTATGTAAACGAATTTTTTTTAATTATATATAAATGAATAAATATTATATAGATAGTTATATATTGGTTTAAAAATGTAAATAAGTCTATAAACCAGAGTTATTAATGAATGATTAAGGAGTGTTTGTTTAAAATAATAATAAAAAAAATGAAAATAAAAATTATTATATAAAGAAGGAAGATAAAAAGAAAAATAAAATAAATAATATAATATAATATAATGAATTATGGTGGCATGTGAACATAGTGATTATTAGAAATCAGATATATATAATATTCAGTAAAGTGGATTTACATTAAGGAATGACTAAAAAAATTCACGAGTGATAGATAAAAGATGGCAAAGTAAGAATATTCAAAGTGAAAGTGAGAAGAAATATAAGTAGGATTATAATAAAGAAAAGTAAAAATATAATTATTTGTTTAAATTGTTATATAATGGGATATAAATGGTTATATAAGTTTAAAAAAATCAATATTTATAAAAAAAAAATCAATATTTATTTAAGAAGTATTAAAATTTAAAATATATTTTATATGGTTTATTTATAAATGTTAGAAAAGGATTATAAGGTATATATCAAGAGATTTATGAGTAAAGTATAGGT
>JZKD02S2092400.1:489115-506246 GCA_000966675.3 Picea glauca | reverse complement strand
AGAAACTTGCGCCCAAGAGAGATGCGCACTTCAGCCGTACAAGTGTTGCTGAAATTATGAGATGACAAGTGAAGTGAGTGAGATCCACAATGGGGATCTCCTCCTATTTATACAACACCTGACATAGCAATAGGTGTGTCTATTGGCACAATAAGGCCGACCTCTTCAACTAAATAATATAATTAATCTTTGCACAATATTAATTATCTTTTACATGGTGGGGTCGACTTGTACCCTTCACAATAAATTAGGGTTACAACAAATCTTACTCTCGAACAAAATAACAAGGGATCCACACATCCTCTAGTGCTCAGTCACTAGGGACACGTCCACCTGTGCTCACCCACAGGGACATCTCTCTCAACAGATTAACTCAACTGAGTCCACACGAGTACCATCTGGAGAACCATCTCAAGCTGACTCAACTAAGTCCATAGGAGTACAAGGTAGGAGACCATCTCAAGCTGACTCAACTCAGTCTAGAGGAGTACAAGGCAGGAGACCACACGTCATCATAACTCAGTCCAAAGTCTGACGTACACCCATCAGATGGGCACACCCAACACATGGACTCTCTCACATATTGTCTCAACTCAGTCCAGAGGAGAACGACTTGGAGAATGTCACACGGTGCTGCAATCATCAACAATCCCTCTCAGCTAGGGAGACATTCTCCACCAGGTCAAGTTTCTCACGAAAGTACTCGAACTTCGTCCTGGCAAGCGGTTTGGTGAAGATATCTGCAACCTGCTCGTGTGTAGAAAGGTACTCCACATGTACTACTTTCCCCTGCACCATATCTCTGATATAATGGTATTTGATCTCAATATGTTTCGATTTATCGTGAAACACAGGATTCTCGGAGAGCTTCACACAACTCTGGTTATCGCAATGGATAACGGTGGAATCCATCTCATGACCAAATAAGTCAGCAAGGAGCTCGTGAAGCCACACTGCTTCGCGGACTGCCACACACAATGCAATATACTCTGCTTCTGCGGTACTCAAAGCCACATAAGTTTGTTTCTTGCTGCACTAGGAAACCAAGGAAGATCTCGAAGTGAAACAAAAACTGGATGTGCTCTTCTGGTCCACTGCGCTCCCTGCCCAATCTACATCGGCATATCCCTGCAATCTCATGTCTACACCGGAGGCATATCTCAGCCCATAATCAACTGTGCCTCATAGATATCTCAACACATGCTTTGCTGCCATCCAGTGTGTTTGTCTCGGCTGACTCATAAACTGGCTGAGTACACTCACTGCATAGCATATATCAGGTCTGGTGTTAACCAGATACATCAATGATCCAATCAACTATCTGTAAAGATGTGGATCAATCTCGCATGAATCAGAAGAAGCCTCATTCATCGTCTTCAGATTCATCACCATCGGTGTAGGCATGGACCTGTAGTCTATCATACCGAATTTCTTCAAAATCTCCACTGTGTATTTTCCTTGACTCAGGAAAATCTCATCAGTCCTCTGCCATACCTCTAGTCCCAAGAAATAGTGCATCATACCCAGGTCCTTCATCTTGAATTCAGAAGTCAATTCACGCTTGCATTTAGCAATAAGACTTTCTGAACCGGTGAGGAATAAGTCATCAACGTATAGGACCAAGATTAGGCACTCGTCACCAACAATGTGATAGTATAGGTTGGGATCAAAAACACTCTTGCTGAAACCCAAACTCATCAAGTATCCATCAATCTTCTCATACCAAGCACGAGGTGCCTGCTTTAGTCCATACATGGCTTTCTTCAACCTGCATACATGAGACTCCTTCTCATGTGTCACGAATCCATCTGGCTGCTCGATGTAAACTTCTTCCTCAATCTCACCATTGAGAAAGGTTGTCTTTACATCCATCTGATGTAGTTTCCAACCCATGGATGCAACTAGTGCAATAATAATACGGATGGAAGTGTATYGGGCAACATGAGCAAATGTCTCCTCATAATCAATTCCCTCCACCTGAGAGAATCCTCTGGCCACAAATCTCACTTTGTACTTCTCGACACTTCCATCAGCTGCATGTTTGATCTTATAGATCCACTTGGAAGTCACTAYAGACTTCCCTTCCGGTATCAGAACAATATCCCACACATCATTCTTCATGATGGACTGATACTCTTTGGTCATGGCATCTTGCCAAACCTWCTACTTCTCCATGACAAGAAGGCTTAGTATCAATGATGTGGCTCGTAGCTGAAATGTAGCTTGAAAATCCCTGTGGTCTCTTACTCTCTCGGAATGTACCTCGAGGAGCTACATGTCCCTCTGCCTCCTGCAGAGTCTATCGAGCCTAGGCATGCCTCATAAGGCCTACTGCAATGTCTCTGGGAACATCAACTGGAGCTATGGGATCAACTGGATCGACTGGATCAATAACTGTCTCCCTCTGAACTGCTGAAGGGGGAGAAGGTATTGTCTCTTCATTCTTCTCACTGTCAATCTCCATTTGAGATTCTCTGGATCTTCGGAAGGCTATCTCTTTCTCAAAAGTGACATCTCTGCTAACCTTGATCTGTCTCTGACCAGGGATGTATATCCGAAATTCCTTCGAAGATTCACTGTACCCCACAAATGTACTTTCTTCTCAAATAGTATGACTCCTTCTGAAGTCGGAAGGATAAACATATGTCCTGGAGGAATTGTGACATCATCCTTTTCCAGTGTTGCTATCCTGGAGACATCCCATGTCTTCTCAGGTCCTCTACTGCCTCTACAGTACTTTGCTGGCCTCCCGTACTAGGATAATAACCAAGATGGCCTCTTGTAGGGATAACAACCAAAATGGCCTCCTGTACTAGGATAATAACCAACCAAGAAAATTTGGACTCCCGTACCAGGGATAATGGTTCAAGTCACGAGGTCTCCCATACCAGGGATAATACCCTTCATTATCAAAATGCAAGCAACTACAGGGTAATGATGAAATCAAATAAGGAATGTAGTACACAACTAACCTTAGTCTACAATCATGCTCAATCTTGCTTTTGGTCCTCCTGAGAAAGCTGAGATATGAAGAAGAATGNTGTCAGCTTTCGTCATCTTGATATTTTGAAGCTGGTGCTTCAATGTAAGAGCTCTGTTTGTGTTGTTGCTCTCAAACATCTTCTTTAATGCATCATACATCTCATAAGCCGTCTTTAGGGTAGAGATGCAAGGTAGTAGATGATCTCCCACTGAATAGATGATTATCTTCCTTGCTTTGACATCATCTGCCTTCCAATCGACCATCTCTTCATCGATAGCTGTTGTTGGTAGAGTCTTTTCTATCAAACTCAATAGGTCATCCTCTTCTAGAGTAATTTGTAGTCCTGATTTCCAGGAGCTGAAGTTGCTTGATCCATCAAGCCTATCTTCCACCAAAGTTCTGTTCCTCATGGCTTGCAGATTCTTCACAAACCCTAACGGCTAGGCTAGGAAACCTAACGGCTAGGCTAGGCTAGGAAACCTAACGGCTAGGCTAGGCTAGAAATCCTAGGTTTCGTTGGACTTATGACTGCCAACAATAAGCCTTGGAAAGTTAGAAGAACCATGGTGAGCTGCAAAAATCCTTCAATGAGCTGCAGAAACCCTAGAGGCCAAAATTATGTAGAAACCCTAGAAGCCCTAAGGGCCAAAAATAAAAAATTCTCGGATTGCAATCTGAGAGTTGCAGGAGGTGCGCTGAAGGAGGCCGTACACTCCTATGCAGAAATTAGCCTCAACGCTCAAGTGGAAGGTGTTGAAACTAGCAAAAGGAGGGCCATTTTTGCAGTTGCAGCAAGAAGGTGACAACTGGCTCTTTAATAGCTCGTGCAATGGTCTCTTCAGGAACTTTACTTTGATACCATGTTGAATTTTAATGCTTAGCTCATGCACATGTGGTTTATTTCAATTTAGCATGTACTTGAACCATAAACAATGCAACAATACCAAACACAAGTGCTGAAGTAACCAAGATCACAAGAAGAATAACCATGCACAAGAACACAAGAGTTTATCTTAGGAAAACCCTTCTCAATCAAGGGAAAAACCCAACAATCCTTTTCTATAATGCCAGGAGAAGATCCTCCACACACCACCAAACCCTAGCACACAAGAGGGTGCTTACTTGACCTAGAAACTTGCGCCCAAGAGAGATGTGCACTTCAGTCGTACAAGTGTTGTTGAAATTATGAGATGACAAGTGAAGTGAGTGAGATCCACAATGGGGATCTCCTCCTATTTATACAGGACCTGACACAACAATAGGTGTCTATTGGCACAATAGGGCCGACCTCTTCAACTGAATAATATAATTAATCTTTGCACAATATTAATTATCTTTTACATGGTGGGGTCGACTTGTACCCTTCACAATAAATAAGGGTTACAACAAATCTTACTCTCGGACAATATAGCAAGGGATCCACACATCCTCTAGTGCTCAATCACCAGGGACACGTCCACCTATGCTCACCCACAGGGCCGTCCCTCTCAACAAATTAACTCAACTGAGTCCACACGAGTAACCATCTGGAGAACCATCTCAAGCTGACTCAACTAAGTCCATAGGAGTACAAGGCATGAGACCATCTCAAGTCGACTCAACTCAGTCTAGAGGAGTACAAGACAGGAGACCACACGTCATCACAACTCAGTTCAGAGTCTGACGTACACCCATCACATGGGCACACCCAACACATGGGCTCTCTCATAGATCATCTCTACTCAGTCTAGAGGAGAACGACCTAGAGAATGTCACACGACGTTGCAATCATTAACAGATAAGGTGGAGTCAGTTGAATGACCAAGTAAAATAACATTTATGTATTATCTTGTTTATAACTAGAATTTTATAAAGTCTTTTTAAAGAAAAAACCAGAACTGAACTTCATTTATGTTAAAAAAAAGCTGTGTCGAAGCAACAACAACATAACCATTACATTAGAGGGCTTCCAGCCTGTCAAATTTTTTAAAACTATAGTAAATGGCAAAAGGTGTTTGCTGAGACTATTCCTGAGCTCATCTGAGCTTATTACATCCTTGTAGAAACTGCCTAAACACCAAAGAACTTTAAAAAAATACATTTATTTGAAGAGGAGCCCAGAATTTCAAGGGCTCTGGGAGGGGCTGTATCTTCAGTCTTCATGGGGACAATACCACGGCCACTAGTTCCTGCTCAACTGTTTTCTCCTTCAACTCTGGAATGTTGATCTCCCTGGACTTTGGAAGAGTTAGTCATTGGATGCACGCTGGGCCTTTATCTGCTAAATCTTGGATTCCATGTTGTCCATTCGCCTCTTTAGTGTTTGCAGGGCCGTTTTAGTTTCTCGATTCTGAGATATGGAGAGATTGGCAAGAGACTGTTTAACGTCCCCAAACTTGCTTGTAAGATGATTGAGGCCAAACCTGTTTTCAACGATCTCTTCATTCCTTGTAAGGACTTGCTCGATGTCATTCCAAGAGGGCTCCATGGGAGGAGGAACCAAAATTCTTTGTTGAAGAACGAAAAAAACCAAATCCCTCCCCCAAGCACAAAATAAGGAAAAACCCTTGCTAGGACAGAACAGATCTAGAGAGCCGCAATACTTGCCCACTCCATCACAGGTTATCAAAATGAAAACATAAACATCGCCAGTATTAATCGCAAAAGAGAGGAAATAAGGAGAGTGATCTTTTACTAGCGGCACATGGCGGGCAAGGAGAGGCACAATTTGCAGGAGAACATTACTACGAGAAGAGCGCCTAGAGACTAGCGACACCCGGAAACTAGAATTGGGCCCGCCGAATAAAAAACCAGTGTGACCCGCACACAGACCATGATATGGAAACTTTGCAGATCCCTGAGCACCAAGAGAAAACCTAGACGACATAGGAGGGAACTTCAGGATTGAGGCCATCAGAGTGTTCACTAAACCAAGACTTCGCAAAGGTGAGAAGACCGACATGATGGAGGAGTTAAAGCTCGTATATGTTAAATTCTGTAAACCTAGCACCCGACCATTAATTCCGAACAAAACACATTTACTGAATAATAGCACAACTAGGTTACTTAACGATAAATTCAACGGAAGCATAAAACAAAAACCAATAACACATTGCACAAGATATTCAGATAAATACCCCTAGAAAAGCCCTCGCAGGAAAACCAGATTTGTGATGATATTATTAAAATAAAATCAGGGCTCCCGTCCTGGGATAATGGCCCTTGGGAGTAAATATAAATGCAGCAAGATCAGTCCTTCGATCTTGCTGGTGGCTACTTTCCTTGCTGCCCCCTTGCACCCTTTCCTCGACCCATGCCCTTGCACACCTAAGAGCTCACTCACTCTTTGTGTACCATCACTGTGTCTCCTCCTCTCACATAGGTTGTCTTTTATAACCTTGAGTTTACCCTAAGTCCAAAACCCTAGATCTCCTAAAGTGATCTATCGTTGAGATCTAATCTCGTGTTCACTTTGGATCTAACGGCTAGAACTTAATTTAATTAGTAATGCCAAATACTTAGGCATTTAATTAAATTAAATTCACATTAATTACAAAAGTACATTCACTTTATTACTCACTTAATAAAGGGAATCCTAAGGCTCTAAGTGGTAATAATGACGACTCCCATGTGTTGACCCANCGTCCCTCTCAACAAATTAACTCAACTGAGTCCACACGAGTAACCATCTGGAGAACCATCTCAAGCTGACTCAACTAAGTCCATAGGAGTACAAGGCATGAGACCATCTCAAGTCGACTCAACTCAGTCTAGAGGAGTACAAGACAGGAGACCACACGTCATCACAACTCAGTTCAGAGTCTGACGTACACCCATCACATGGGCACACCCAACACATGGGCTCTCTCATAGATCATCTCTACTCAGTCTAGAGGAGAACGACCTAGAGAATGTCACACGACGTTGCAATCATTAACAGATAAGGTGGAGTCAGTTGAATGACCAAGTAAAATAACATTTATGTATTATCTTGTTTATAACTAGAATTTTATAAAGTCTTTTTAAAGAAAAAACCAGAACTGAACTTCATTTATGTTAAAAAAAAGCTGTGTCGAAGCAACAACAACATAACCATTACATTAGAGGGCTTCCAACCTGTCAAATTTTTTAAAACTATAGTAAATGGCAAAAGGTGTCTGCTGAGACTATTCCTGGGCTCATCTGAGCTTATTACATCCTTGTAGAAACTGCCTAAACACCAAAGAACTTTAAAAAAATACATTTATTTGAAGAGAAGCCCAGAATTTCAGGGGCTCTGGGAGGGGCTGTATCTTCAGTCTTCATGGGGACAATACCACGACCACTAGTTCCTGCTCAACTGTTTTCTCCTTCAACTCTGGAATGTTGATCTCCCTGGACTTTGGAAGAGTTAGTCATTGGATGCACGCTGGGCCTTTATCTGCTGAATCTTGGATTCCATGTTGTCCATTCGCCTCTTTAGTGTTTGTAGGGCTGTTTTAGTTTCCCGATTCTGAGATATGGAGAGATTGGCAAGAGACTGTTTAACGTCCCCAAACTTGCTTGTAAGATGATTGAGGCCAAACCTGTTTTCAACGATCTATTCACTCCTTGTAAGGACTTGCTCGATGTCATTCCAAGAGGGCNAACTAGAATTTTATAAAGTCTTTTTAAAGAAAAAACCAGAACTGAACTTCATTTATGTTAAAAAAAAGCTGTGTCGAAGCAACAACAACATAACCATTACATTAGAGGGCTTCCAGCCTGTCAAATTTTTTAAAACTATAGTAAATGGCAAAAGGTGTTTGCTGAGACTATTCCTGAGCTCATCTGAGCTTATTACATCCTTGTAGAAACTGCCTAAACACCAAAGAACTTTAAAAAAATACATTTATTTGAAGAGGAGCCCAGAATTTCAAGGGCTCTGGGAGGGGCTGTATCTTCAGTCTTCATGGGGACAATACCACGGCCACTAGTTCCTGCTCAACTGTTTTCTCCTTCAACTCTGGAATGTTGATCTCCCTGGACTTTGGAAGAGTTAGTCATTGGATGCACGCTGGGCCTTTATCTGCTAAATCTTGGATTCCATGTTGTCCATTCGCCTCTTTAGTGTTTGCAGGGCCGTTTTAGTTTCTCGATTCTGAGATATGGAGAGATTGGCAAGAGACTGTTTAACGTCCCCAAACTTGCTTGTAAGATGATTGAGGCCAAACCTGTTTTCAACGATCTCTTCATTCCTTGTAAGGACTTGCTCGATGTCATTCCAAGAGGGCTCCATGGGAGGAGGAACCAAAATTCTTTGTTGAAGAACGAAAAAAACCAAATCCCTCCCCCAAGCACAAAATAAGGAAAAACCCTTGCTAGGACAGAACAGATCTAGAGAGCCGCAATACTTGCCCACTCCATCACAGGTTATCAAAATGAAAACATAAACATCGCCAGTATTAATCGCAAAAGAGAGGAAATAAGGAGAGTGATCTTTTACTAGCGGCACATGGCGGGCAAGGAGAGGCACAATTTGCAGGAGAACATTACTACGAGAAGAGCGCCTAGAGACTAGCGACACCCGGAAACTAGAATTGGGCCCGCCGAATAAAAAACCAGTGTGACCCGCACACAGACCATGATATGGAAACTTTGCAGATCCCTGAGCACCAAGAGAAAACCTAGACGACATAGGAGG
Source organism: Picea glauca (assembly GCA_000966675.3). Classification (NCBI taxonomy): domain Eukaryota; kingdom Viridiplantae; phylum Streptophyta; class Pinopsida; order Pinales; family Pinaceae; genus Picea; species Picea glauca. Next base: position 497,622 of record JZKD02S2092400.1, on the reverse strand, counting down.
GAACTTCAGGATTGAGGCCATCAGAGTGTTCACTAAACCAAGACTTCGCAAAGGTGAGAAGACCGACATGATGGAGGAGTTAAAGCTCGTATATGTTAAATTCTGTAAACCTAGCACCCGACCATTAATTCCGAACAAAACACATTTACTGAATAATAGCACAACTAGGTTACTTAACGATAAATTCAACGGAAGCATAAAACAAAAACCAATAACACATTGCACAAGATATTCAGATAAATACCCCTAGAAAAGCCCTCGCAGGAAAACCAGATTTGTGATGATATTATTAAAATAAAATCAGGGCTCCCGTCCTGGGATAATGGCCCTTGGGAGTAAATATAAATGCAGCAAGATCAGTCCTTCGATCTTGCTGGTGGCTACTTTCCTTGCTGCCCCCTTGCACCCTTTCCTCGACCCATGCCCTTGCACACCTAAGAGCTCACTCACTCTTTGTGTACCATCACTGTGTCTCCTCCTCTCACATAGGTTGTCTTTTATAACCTTGAGTTTACCCTAAGTCCAAAACCCTAGATCTCCTAAAGTGATCTATCGTTGAGATCTAATCTCGTGTTCACTTTGGATCTAACGGCTAGAACTTAATTTAATTAGTAATGCCAAATACTTAGGCATTTAATTAAATTAAATTCACATTAATTACAAAAGTACATTCACTTTATTACTCACTTAATAAAGGGAATCCTAAGGCTCTAAGTGGTAATAATGACGACTCCCATGTGTTGACCCACACTGACGTGGAAGTACCTATCCGATGCTACTAACGACATCAACACTCCCTCTGAGCGAGGAAGGTACTTCTACCACCTGGAGGTGGCTCTGTCTTCGCTACCAAATCCGCTACCATGGCTGCTCTCCAATCCATTTGATTGGTTGCTCCCTTTTGAAATGGAAGCTATCCTTTCCATTTGTTCGGACTCGTCTTTGAAGACTTTCACTGGCTGCCTGGATCCCTGCCTAGGACCCGCTGCCCACTGCCCAAACTTTGCTTCATGTTGCCTAGACATACTGCCTGAAGCTGTCCAAGGCTACTCGTAGCCTTTCTGGGCTCTTTGCCCGCTGCCCAAACTTTTCTGCACACTACTCAGGGCCGCCTGGAGCCTCTACTCGCTGCCTGAACTTTTCTGCGTGTTGCCCAATTGTTTTCTGGGCTGCTCGAGCCCTTTGTGACAAGATCGGGGCTTGCCTGCACTCTCTGCGGCTGCCCGACTGGTTCTTGGGCTTGACCTGGGCTGTCACAGCCCTTCTAGCCAACTGTTCTAGCTATCCATAGCTGTCTGTGTTGGCGCCTGAGTGTTGTCAACCCTTTTCCTCACCTGGCCATCACCTCACCTACAATCCGTTCTGTGTGTTGCAGGCGGCTCTACCGGCCAACCCAACTCCTCTACCCATCCAACTCTCCGCTTGCCTGTTGCTGACCGGATCTTCCCACGCAGATATTTACTTTTCCACCCAGCTTCCGACCTCCGTCCTCGTGGTGGCTTACACTGAGCCTACAGCGATTTCCTTAGTCGCGTCTACAGCCAACTGTCGGCTTGCATGGTCTTTCCCAGACCTTTGGCGTCTCCACCTGCTGACCCTTGCACGTAGTGTGCTTTTTTCCGCCCGTGGACCCTTTAGTAGCCGTGACTTGCTTCACTTGACTGTTGTTCGTCGGTGCTTCAGCCGTGAAACTCTGCAAGCTGTCAGCTCCACGTTGCACATGCGCCCATGGCTCCTTACGCCCAACAACAAGGGAGTGGTGCCTTGGTAAGCGTAGGGGAGTGCGTGAGCTGAGTATCCTTCTGGATTGGTAAAGCAAGCGGAAGAAGAGAATGTAGTTAAGGAAAAAAAGGAAGGCCCTATCAGGTAGGTAGGGGTAAATACTTCCTTCTAGGTGGACCCATTTTCAGAAGAAAGGTAGGTATTATTCAGGGTGAATACTTCTTCGGTTCCTTCGAGCCAGTAAGGCCTTTGAAAGGGGTCTGGTCCTTCCTTTTAGGGACTTCGAGAAGGCTTCGTAACTAAGGTATTTATTCTTTTTAAAGGTCCTGAAGGGAAAGGACTTATAACYTGAAAAAAGGCCTTCTATTTATTCCCCTCAAGTCATGCGACTCTCTCAGCAACACTTACGTAGCCTGCTGGCTGTTGGCTTCTCTTTCCACGCATCTGTTACAGCCCATGATCTCCAACAATTTCTGTGATGGTCGATCCACTTGGCCCTTTGCAGCCCAATCCACCTCAGATCTGTCGACCACTCTTCTCGACCCACACACGGTCTCACTCAACCGCCCGTCTCGTTCTCTGCGCCAATGCCTCCAAGTGACTTAAGCCTCCACTTAGCCACACAGATCTCATGTCCAGTGCAACTTGAGTTCGATCCATACGGGTGTACAATGTACGATTCGTATAGGTTGTACGTTTTTTTAAAAATTAATTTACCCTCAACAACCTTGCAGAGAATTTTTTTTTCCCCAGCAGATAAATATCACGTGTGCAACCTGGCTTCTGTCAGAGTCTAGGCTCTGATACCATGTTAAATTCTGTAAACTTACCCCCCGACCATTAATTCCGAGCAAAAGACATTTACTGAATAATAGCACAACTAGGTTACTTAACGATAAATTCAGCGGAAGCATAAAACATAAACCAATAACACATTGCATAAGATATTTGGGTCAATACCCCTAGAAAAACCCTTTCGNAACTAGAATTTTATAAAGTCTTTTTAAAGAAAAAACCAGAACTGAACTTCATTTATGTTAAAAAAAAGCTGTGTCGAAGCAACAACAACATAACCATTACATTAGAGGGCTTCCAGCCTGTCAAATTTTTTAAAACTATAGTAAATGGCAAAAGGTGTTTGCTGAGACTATTCCTGAGCTCATCTGAGCTTATTACATCCTTGTAGAAACTGCCTAAACACCAAAGAACTTTAAAAAAATACATTTATTTGAAGAGGAGCCCAGAATTTCAAGGGCTCTGGGAGGGGCTGTATCTTCAGTCTTCATGGGGACAATACCACGGCCACTAGTTCCTGCTCAACTGTTTTCTCCTTCAACTCTGGAATGTTGATCTCCCTGGACTTTGGAAGAGTTAGTCATTGGATGCACGCTGGGCCTTTATCTGCTAAATCTTGGATTCCATGTTGTCCATTCGCCTCTTTAGTGTTTGCAGGGCCGTTTTAGTTTCTCGATTCTGAGATATGGAGAGATTGGCAAGAGACTGTTTAACGTCCCCAAACTTGCTTGTAAGATGATTGAGGCCAAACCTGTTTTCAACGATCTCTTCATTCCTTGTAAGGACTTGCTCGATGTCATTCCAAGAGGGCTCCATGGGAGGAGGAACCAAAATTCTTTGTTGAAGAACGAAAAAAACCAAATCCCTCCCCCAAGCACAAAATAAGGAAAAACCCTTGCTAGGACAGAACAGATCTAGAGAGCCGCAATACTTGCCCACTCCATCACAGGTTATCAAAATGAAAACATAAACATCGCCAGTATTAATCGCAAAAGAGAGGAAATAAGGAGAGTGATCTTTTACTAGCGGCACATGGCGGGCAAGGAGAGGCACAATTTGCAGGAGAACATTACTACGAGAAGAGCGCCTAGAGACTAGCGACACCCGGAAACTAGAATTGGGCCCGCCGAATAAAAAACCAGTGTGACCCGCACACAGACCATGATATGGAAACTTTGCAGATCCCTGAGCACCAAGAGAAAACCTAGACGACATAGGAGGGAACTTCAGGATTGAGGCCATCAGAGTGTTCACTAAACCAAGACTTCGCAAAGGTGAGAAGACCGACATGATGGAGGAGTTAAAGCTCGTATATGTTAAATTCTGTAAACCTAGCACCCGACCATTAATTCCGAACAAAACACATTTACTGAATAATAGCACAACTAGGTTACTTAACGATAAATTCAACGGAAGCATAAAACAAAAACCAATAACACATTGCACAAGATATTCAGATAAATACCCCTAGAAAAGCCCTCGCAGGAAAACCAGATTTGTGATGATATTATTAAAATAAAATCAGGGCTCCCGTCCTGGGATAATGGCCCTTGGGAGTAAATATAAATGCAGCAAGATCAGTCCTTCGATCTTGCTGGTGGCTACTTTCCTTGCTGCCCCCTTGCACCCTTTCCTCGACCCATGCCCTTGCACACCTAAGAGCTCACTCACTCTTTGTGTACCATCACTGTGTCTCCTCCTCTCACATAGGTTGTCTTTTATAACCTTGAGTTTACCCTAAGTCCAAAACCCTAGATCTCCTAAAGTGATCTATCGTTGAGATCTAATCTCGTGTTCACTTTGGATCTAACGGCTAGAACTTAATTTAATTAGTAATGCCAAATACTTAGGCATTTAATTAAATTAAATTCACATTAATTACAAAAGTACATTCACTTTATTACTCACTTAATAAAGGGAATCCTAAGGCTCTAAGTGGTAATAATGACGACTCCCATGTGTTGACCCAGACTGATGTGGAAGTACCTATCCGACGCTACTAACGACATCAACACTCCCTCTGAGCGAGGAAGGTACTTCTACCACCTGGAGGTGGCTTTGTCTTCGCTACCAAATCCGCTACCATGGCTGCTCTCCAATCCATTTGATTGGTTGCTCCCTTCTGAAATGGAAGCTATCCTTTCCATTTGTTCGGACTTGTCTTTGAAGACTTTCACTGGCTGCCTGGATCCCTGCCTAGGACCCGCTGCCCACTGCCCAAACTTTGCTTCATGTTGCTCAGACATACTGCCTGAAGCTGTCCAAGGCTACTCGTAGCCTTTCTGGGCTCTTTGCCCGCTGCCCAAACTTTTCTGCACACTACTCGGGGCCGCCTGGAGCCTCTGCTCGCTGCTTGAACTTTTCTACGTGTTGCCCAACTGTTTTCTGGGCTGCCCGAGTCCTTTGTGACAAGATCGGGGCTTGCCTGCACTCTCTGCGGCTGCCCGACTGGTTCCTGGGCTTGACTTGGGCTGTCACAGCCCTTCTAGCCAACTGTTCTAGCTGTCCATAGCTGTCTGTGCTGGCGCCTGAGTGTTGTCAACCCTTCTCCTCACCTGGCCATCACCTCACCTACAATCCGTTCTGTGTGTTGCAGGAGGCTCTACGGCCAACCCAACTCCTCTACCCATCCAACTCTCCGCTTGCCTGTTGCTGACCGGATCTTCCCACGCAGATATTTACTTTTCCACCCAGCTTGCGACCTCCGTCCTCGTGGTGGCTTACACTGAGCCTACAGTGATTTCCTTAGCCGCGTCTACAGCCAACTGTCGGCTTGCATGGTCTTTCCGCCCGTGGACCCTTTAGTAGCCGTGACTTGCTTCACTCGACTGCTGTTCGTCGGTGCTTCAGCCGTGAAACTCTGCAAGTTGTCAGCTCCACGTTGCACATGCGCCCATGGCTCCTTACGCCCAACAACAAGGGAGTGGTGCCTTGGTAAGCGTAGGGGAGTGCGTGAGCTGAGTATCCTTCTGGCTCGGTAAAGCAAGCGGAAGAAGAGAATGTAGTTAAGGCAAAAAAGGAAGGCCCTATCAGGTAGGTAGGGGTAAATACTTCCTTCTAGGCGGACCCATTTTCAGAAGAAAGGTAGGTATTATTCAGGGTGAATACTTCTTCGGTTCCTTCGAGCCAGTAAGGCCTTTGAAAGGGGTCTGGTCCTTCCTTTTAGGGACTTCGAGAAGGCTTCGTAACTAAGGTATTTATTCTTTTTAAAGGTCCTGAAGGGAAAGGACTTATAACYTGAAAAAAGGCCTTCTATTTATTCCCCTCAAGTCATGCGACTCTCTCAGCAACACTTACGTAGCCTGCTGGCTGTTGGCTTCTCTTTCCACGCATCTGTTACAGCCCATGATCTCCAACAATTTCTGTGATGGTCGATCCACTTGGCCCTTTGCAGCCCAATCCACCTCAGATCTGTCGACCACTCTTCTCGACCCACACACGGTCTCACTCAACCGCCCGTCTCGTTCTCTGCGCCAATGCCTCCAAGTGACTTAAGCCTCCACTTAGCCACACAGATCTCATGTCCAGTGCAACTTGAGTTCGATCCATACGGGTGTACAATGTACGATTCGTATAGGTTGTACGTTTTTTTAAAAATTAATTTACCCTCAACAACCTTGCAGAGAATTTTTTTTTCCCCAGCAGATAAATATCACGTGTGCAACCTGGCTTCTGTCAGAGTCTAGGCTCTGATACCATGTTAAATTCTGTAAACTTACCCCCCGACCATTAATTCCGAGCAAAAGACATTTACTGAATAATAGCACAACTAGGTTACTTAACGATAAATTCAGCGGAAGCATAAAACATAAACCAATAACACATTGCATAAGATATTTGGGTCAATACCCCTAGAAAAACCCTTTCGNGGACCCATTTTCAGAAGAAAGGTAGGTATTATTCAGGGTGAATACTTCTTCGGTTCCTTCGAGCTAGTAAGGCCTTTGAAAGGGGTCTGGTCCTTCCTTTTAGGGACTTCAAGAAGGCTTCGTAAATAAGGTATTTATTATTTTTAAAGGTCCTAAAGGGAAAGGACTTATAACTTGAAAAAAGGCCTTCTATTTATTCCCCTCAAAGAGCTCTGGAAGGTAAGTGACTCGCCTGAGGTAGGAAGGCAAGGTACGGAGTTGCGAAGCCCTTATAGGAGGGCGAGGTACGTGTTACGTGATCAGGGTTTTCGTGAAGTTACGAGATTTTAAACATATCAAATTACATCAAAAACTGGTTGTCGCAATATCGTAAATAACGAAGATATTCTTCATGCCCCCCCTAATTTCTCAGTATGTTGGAATTCCGGATGCCTATTTAAGGATCTGGAACTTGGGTTCAAATCCCAAGGTACCGAAAAGGATTTGACATCCTGCCCCCTATACCCCCCCGCCCTGTTCCGTAAGGGTGGGAACCCCCCATGGGTTGGGCAGCTAGGCCATTGGAACTCCAAGTAACGCTTGGATCTGCTTGAACTGGACACTCTAGAACGTTCAGAAGGTTTGGCTAGACGATATCAGCCCAGATCTGAAGCTATACGTGTCATTCTCTCACTGGGTTTGGTTCTATGATTTAGTTATTAAGGATTAACCATTCACTGTGCTAAAGAAACTATGATGCTAAATATGAATGTATTCAATACGATGCTCAAGATGATCTGTCTTTATTTGTCTCCTTCGACCTTGCGGAGCCACTCTCTCAGCTCTATTATCTGCCTCACTCTAGCTCTATACAATAGATTCTCTGCTCTTTTTATGGATTGACAAGACTTTTTCATTACGCCTACTCCCACGAATGCTAGTGAGTGGATTCTAAGGGCTTGACTTTACTGGAGAGATGAATTGTCCTTAAAGGGAACTATGAATCGTGGTCATACTATCAGTTCCTTTCCTAGTTCTGAGTAATTAGATTGTGCCGTACAAGAACTCATGCTTTTCATCCTAACTGTTAGGGCTTTCATTCCATAGCCAATAACCTTTCTTTTCGAGCGCCTGTTACCGTTATTTTATCACGAACGATAGCAAAGTGATTGGGGTTGAGGAGGGCGAAACCACACCTCACCATAACTTATTGAGTGAAAAAGCTAGGAGAGAAGCACTGACGAGTAGTTCCTCTTGCCTTCCCCACGAACGCTAGTGAGTGGATAGAGTGATTTGTTTTTTCTTGTCTTTCTCTCTTTTCTCTTAAGTATTCTTCCTTCTCTTGTCGCTCTGGCTTTCAATACGTTACGCCTTACCTTACTTACTTATTCAACTTACTCGACTTACTTACTGGATGAAAATGAGAGGGTTGGGATACAATACAAGACCTGGCATTGGAATGACTTTTCAGGTGTACACTTACTTCGTGACATAAGGCATAGCATTGAGGGAAGAAAACAGGGCACGCACGTTATAGGACCTTGCCTTATGTCTATAAGTATACACCTTTAGCCTTTTCTTTCTAGGCTACGGGCTCAAAATACAGGTGTTGTGTAACTTACTATACTATCTGTTGTTGGATCGAATCGCTTTTTCATCTAGATATATGAATAATCCATTGTGGGTATAGTTGACTACTATATAGTTAGAGAGGGCCTATCTGAACTATGGCTTGACCGACCTAGCTCCATCAGTTGCTTGAGATACATCGAAAGCTCAATTGTCCAGCCGTTCCGAAAGAAAGAAAGAAAGGAAAGAGAGTCCAGTGTTTTGGTCGGTTGTTCTAGCTTCGAAAGATCATAGCTCCGAGTCACAGGTCAGTTCATCTATCTGGGGCGTCGTATATTAAGAGCCTACCTAAAGACTAGAATATGTACACGGGTTAAAAATAGCAGCAAGGCCCTCCCATTCGGGAAAGGCGCTATTTGATACAATTTGGCATTCGCAAAATAGTTGACTCGTATCACTTATAACTACATTCTTTACTTTATCTAACTTACTCCTTAAACAACTATTCAATCTAATTCCTACTCTTTATAAGACCTTATTCTAACAATTAAAGAGAAACCTTAACTAACTAAC
>JZKD02S2092400.1:444079-459622 GCA_000966675.3 Picea glauca | reverse complement strand
ATATTTACTTTTTACTCCTACCTAAATTATAGAAAGAATTCCATAAAATGCCTAATTACCTAAATATGAGGAATGTATTGCATATTTATTTCTACTTATATTTATGCAAATAATCACATGAATTATGGAGGAACAATTTAACAAAGTCAAATACTATGTGGACGGATTATAACCAAATTAATATTTGGGTAGTTAAGGGAGGTATTCTCCAACTATTTATAAGAAAGAAAATTTAATTTAATTTTAAATTTATTTTTCAAAGAGAGGTCTCTTTTTTGGATCAATATAATATTACTATAAAAAGACACAACAATAGACACATATATTTTTTCTCTCACACAATTGGGATAAAAAATCTAAGGAAGAGGCTAAGAAGTTGAAATTTTCCGTTAGTGATGTTCTAGTGTTTACTAAAGTAATACCGTATATAATTGGAAGTAATTACTACTTGCGGAAAATTGTGATTGTCTAATTTAACACTAGAAAAGAAACATGGTTATCTGTATGACATAGAGTATATGATGAATGTGTGTTGGTAGCAGTATGACATCGAGTATATGTTGGATGTGTGTTGTTATCCATATTCCATCAAGTATATGATGGATGTGTGTTGGTAGCCATATGACATCGAGTATATGATGGATGTGTGTTGGTCATAGTAGAAGACATATTATTTGGAGAGTCATTGTATATAGTTGTGCAAAAGATAAATTCATCTCCTCTAGGAGATGATTTTTGTTGTTCTTCTTTCTTGTTCTGGGAAGGTCACAGGAAATAGCTCTAATAAGGATCCATAATGACGATTGCAGGAGGAATACATGGAGGGAAAGACCTTCCAACATGATATTAAGGAGAGACATTGCCAAACATGATGCTCAGAGACAGGAAGTCTCTAGGAGCAATGTACCTCCTAGGACGAGACCATGCCAGATAGCAGAGACAGTTCCAATGATCATGGATGCAGCGAGTGAAGACCGACTGTAGCACAACTATGGTGGATCCAGTATAAGAGGAAAACACATTATGAGACTTATAGGGAGCAGGTGTAGTAGTCCCAGTACATGATTCGAGCTATGAGATGTTGAGGAAGCAGGCATGGCAGCAATTCTAGCGTATGTAGAGGCACTCCTGGAGAGGGAGGTAGTGCTACATATAGAAGGAGATGATATTGAGTTACCTCCAAAGAAGGAGGAAGAGCTACCTTCAGTGTCAGAGGGAGAAAATACAAAGGAGGAGTCACCTATAGCTCTAGAGGGAGTGTTTATGTTTTTCATCTTCCTTAAACATTCGTTTCATGAGGGAACCTCGATATATAAGTTATGGTCTAAGATGACTTAGCATGATCAAAATTTACCTATGTTTTTGTGGGAAAAGGAATCCATGAATGCAGTGTATGTTTAGAACAAAAGTCCTCATAATACTTTGAGGAACATGACGCCTGAGGAGGCCTGCACCGGAGTGAAGCCTGAGGTTGGACACTTCAGGATATTTGGGTGTCCAGTATACATTCATGTACCCAAGGAGAAAATGATCAAGCTAGACCCTTCAGAAAGAAAGGGTACATTTGTGGGGTACAATGAGTCTTTGAAGGCATATTGGATCTACATCCTTGGTCAAAGACAGATTGAGGTGAGTTGAGATGTTACCTTTGAGGAGGGGGTATCCTTTAATATATCTAGAGGATCTCACATGGATATTGATCCAATTGATCCCATTGATCATATAGCTCCAAATGATGTTCCCAGAGATATTTCAATAGGTCAGAAGAGACCTACATGGGCTTGTCAGACTCTGCATGAGGTAGAATGATATTCATCTCCTCATGGTACCTTCCAGTTGAGAAAGAGACCTCAGATATATTCATTTTATGTTGCATCTATGATTCACATCATTCATATTGAGCCTTCATGTTATGAGGAGGCAACTAGTCATCCAGTATGGAAAGATCTCATGATGGAGGAGTATCAATCCATCATGAATAATGATGTGTGGGATATTGTTATGAGACTTGAGGGGAATTCTGTAGTGACTTCCAAACGAATCTATAAGAGTAAACACACAGTTGATGGGAGCATCGAGAGACACAAAATGAGATTTGTTGCTAGAGTATTCTCTCAAGTGGAGGGAATATATTATGAGGAGACCTTTTCTCATGTTGCTTGATACACTTCTATCTGAATGATTATTTCCCCTGCAACATCCATGGGTTGGAGAGTACATCAGATGGATGTAAAGACAACCTTTCTCGATGGAGATATTGAAGAATAAAATACATACAGTAGCCATATGGTTTCGTGATACATGAGAAGGAGTCTCATGTGTGCAGGTTGAAGAAGGACCTGTATGGACTCAAAAAGCCACCTTGAGCTTGGTATGTGAGGATTGATGGACACCTGATGAGTTTGGGCTTCAAAAAAATTGTTTTCAATCTCAGCCTGTACTACAAGACTGTTAATCGTGAGTCCCTGATTTTGGTCCTCTACGTTGATGATTTATTCCTCACTGGTACATAGAGCCTTCTCGTTGAATGAAAGTATGTGTTGGCCTCTAAGTTTGAGATGAAGGAACTTGGTATGATGCACTACTTCTTAGGACTAGAGGTGTGGAAAAGAACTGATGATATCTTCCTGAGTCAGGGGAAGTACATAGTTGAGATATTGAAGAAGTTTGGGATGTTGAACTTGAAGCCCGTGGCTACACCAATGGTGACGAACCTAAATAAACTAAGTGTGTCTTCTTCTGATTCTAATGAAATTGATCTGACTCTGTACAGAGAGTTGATTGGATCATTGATGTATCTGGTTAACACCACACAAGATATTTGTTATGCAGTGAGTACACTTAGCCATTTTATGATTCAACGGAGACAGAGACATTGGATTGTTGTGAAGCATGCATTGAGATACTTGTGAGGCACAGTTGGACATGGTCTGAGATATACTTCCAGTATTGACATGAGATTGCAAGGATATACTGACTCTGATTGGGTAGGGAGAGAAATGGACAGGAAGAGCACCTTTGGGTGTTGCTTCACCTTGGGATCTGCCATGGTTTCTTGGTGTAGCAAGAAACAAACTTATGTGGCCTTGAGCATCATAGAAGTAGAGTACATTGCATTGAGTGTGGAAATCTGTGAAGCAGTGTGGCTTTGCAAGCTCCTTGTATATTGATTTGGACATGTGTTGGATTCCAGTGTTATTCCGAGACATGGTGCATAGGAAGGAAGTATTGGTGCAATACCTTCCTACATATGAGCAAGTTGTTGATGCTCTTACCAAACTAGGACGAAGTTCAAGTACTTCCATGACAGACTTGGTGTGGCAAAGAATGCCTCCCTCATTGAGAGGGATTGTTGATGTTTGCAKCTTCCTGAGACATTCTATCCCTTCACCATTTAAGAGTGACTATGATGCCTTGGAGGTAGTGCATTGAACCTTGGGGCACCTAGAGCTTCAAGTGTCTTGTTAAAATTTTGTTTTTGAGCTTGGCAATCACCATAGGATCCATATTTTACAATAGTTTGTTGATTAAACTTTCAATTTATTTCATTACTCATANAGAAAATTTAATTTAATTTTAAATTTATTTTTCAAAGAGAGGTCTCTTTTTTGGATCAATATAATATTACTATAAAAAGACACAACAATAGACACATATATTTTTTCTCTCACACTATTGGGATAAGTGATCTAAGGAAGAGACTAAGAAGTTGAAATTTTCTGTTAGTGATGTTCTAGTGTTTACTAAAGTAATACCGTATATAATTGGAAGTAATTACTACTTGCGGAAAATTGTGATTGTCTAATTTAACACTAGAAAAGAAACATGGTTATCCGTATGACATAGAGTATATGATGAATGTGTGTTGTTAGCAGTATGACATCGAGTATATGTTGGATGTGTGTTGTTATCCATATTCCATCGAGTATATGATGGATGTGTGTTGGTAGCCATATGACATCGAGTATATGATGGATGTGTGTTGGTCATAGTAGAAGACATATTATTTGGAGGGTCATTGTATATAGTTTTTCAAAAGATAAATTCATCTCCTCTAGGAGATGATTTTTGTTGTTCTTCTTTCTTGTTCCGGGAAGGTCACAGGAAATAGCTCTGATAAGGATCCATAATGACGGTTGCAGGAGGAATACATGGAGGGAAAGAACTTCCAACATGATATTAAGGAGAGACATTGCCAAACATGGTGCTCAGAGACAGGAAGTCTCTAGGAGCAATGTACCTCCTAGGACGAGACCATGTCAGATAGCAGAGACAGTTCCAATGATCATGGATACAGCGAGTCAAGACCGACTGTAGCACAACTATGGTGGATCTAGTATAGGAGGAAAACACATTATGAGACTTATAGGGAGCAGGCGTAGAAGTCCCAGTACATGAGTCGAGCTATGAGATGTTGAGGAAGCAGGCATGGCAACAGTTCTAGTGTATGTAGAGGCACTCTTGGAGAGGGAGGTAGTGCTACATATAGAAGGAGAAGATATTGAGTTACCTCCAAAGAAGGAGGAAGAGCTACCTTCAGTGTCAGAGGGAGAAAATACAAAGGAGGAGTCACCTCTAGCTCTAGAGGGAGTGTTTATGTTTTTCATCTTCCTTAAACATTCATTTCATGAGGGAACCTCGATATATAAATTATGGTCTAAGATGACTTAGCATGATCAAAATTTACCTATGTTTTTGTGGGAAAAGGAATCCATGAATGCAGTGTATGTTTAGAACAGAAGTCCTCATAATACTTTGAGGAACATGATGCCTGAGGAGGCCTGCACCGGAGTGAAGCCTGAGGTTGGACACTTCAGGATATTTGGGTGTCCAGTATACATTCATGTACCCAAGGAGAAAATGATCAAGCTAGACCCTTCAGAANAGAAAATTTAATTTAATTTTAAATTTATTTTTCAAAGAGAGGTCTCTTTTTTGGATCAATATAATATTACTATAAAAAGACACAACAATAGACACATATATTTTTTCTCTCACACTATTGGGATAAGTGATCTAAGGAAGAGACTAAGAAGTTGAAATTTTCTGTTAGTGATGTTCTAGTGTTTACTAAAGTAATACCGTATATAATTGGAAGTAATTACTACTTGCGGAAAATTGTGATTGTCTAATTTAACACTAGAAAAGAAACATGGTTATCCGTATGACATAGAGTATATGATGAATGTGTGTTGTTAGCAGTATGACATCGAGTATATGTTGGATGTGTGTTGTTATCCATATTCCATCGAGTATATGATGGATGTGTGTTGGTAGCCATATGACATCGAGTATATGATGGATGTGTGTTGGTCATAGTAGAAGACATATTATTTGGAGGGTCATTGTATATAGTTTTTCAAAAGATAAATTCATCTCCTCTAGAAGATGATTTTTGTTGTTCTTCTTTCTTGTTTCGGGAAGGTCACAGGAAATAGCTCTGATAAGGATCCATAATGATGGTTGCAGGAGGAATACATGGAGGGAAAGACCTTCCAACATGATATTAAGGAGAGACATTGCCAAACATGGTGCTCAGAGACAGGAAGTCTCTAGGAGCAATGTACCTCCTAGGACAAGACCATGCCAGATAGCAGAGACAGTTCCAATGATCATGGATACAGCGAGTCAAGACCGACTGTAGCACAACTATGGTGGATCTAGTATAGGAGGAAAACACATTATGAGACTTATAGGGAGAAGGCGTAAAAGTCCCAGTACATGAGTCGAACTATGAGATGTTGAGGAAGCAGGCATGGCAACAGTTCTAGTGTATGTAGAGGCACTCTTGGAGAGGGAGGTAGTGCTACATATATAAGGAGAAGATATTGAGTTACCTCCAAAGAAGGAGGAAGAGCTACCTTCAGTGTCAGAGGGAGAAAATACAAAGAAGGAGTCACCTCTAGCTCTAGAGGCAGTGTTTATGTTTTTCATCTTCCTTAAACATTCGTTTCATGAGGGAACCTCGATATATAAATTATGGTCTAAGATGACTTAGCATGATCAAAATTTACCTATGTTTTTGTGGGAAAAGGAATCCATGAATGCAGTGTATGTTTAGAACAGAAGTCCTCATAATACTTTGAGGAACATGATGCCTGAGGAGACCTGCACCAGAGTGAAGCCTGAGGTTGGACACTTCAGGATATTTGGGTGTCCAGTATACATTCATGTACCTAAGGAGAAAATGATCAAGCTAGACCTTTCAGAAAGAAAGGGTACATTTGTGGGGTACAATGAGTCTTTGAAGGCATACTAGATCTACATTCCTGGTCAAAGACAGATTGAGGTGAGTTGAGATGTTACCTTTGAGGAGGGGGTATCCTTTAATAGATCTAGAGGATCTCACATGGATATTGATCCAATTGATCCCATTGATCATATAGCTCCAATTGATGTTCCCGGAGATATTACAATAAGTCGGAAGAGACCTACATGGGCTTGTCAGACTCTGCATGAGGTAGAATGATATTCATCTCCTCATGGTACCTTCCAGTTGAGAAAGAGACCTCAGATATANAGAAAATTTAATTTAATTTTAAATTTATTTTTCAAAGAGAGGTCTCTTTTTTGGATCAATATAATATTACTATAAAAAGACACAACAATAGACACATATATTTTTTCTCTCACACTATTGGGATAAGTGATCTAAGGAAGAGACTAAGAAGTTGAAATTTTCTGTTAGTGATGTTCTAGTGTTTACTAAAGTAATACCGTATATAATTGGAAGTAATTACTACTTGCGGAAAATTGTGATTGTCTAATTTAACACTAGAAAAGAAACATGGTTATCCGTATGACATAGAGTATATGATGAATGTGTGTTGTTAGCAGTATGACATCGAGTATATGTTGGATGTGTGTTGTTATCCATATTCCATCGAGTATATGATGGATGTGTGTTGGTAGCCATATGACATCGAGTATATGATGGATGTGTGTTGGTCATAGTAGAAGACATATTATTTGGAGGGTCATTGTATATAGTTTTTCAAAAGATAAATTCATCTCCTCTAGGAGATGATTTTTGTTGTTCTTCTTTCTTGTTCCGGGAAGGTCACAGGAAATAGCTCTGATAAGGATCCATAATGATGGTTGCAGGAGGAATACATGGAGGGAAAGAACTTCCAACATGATATTAAGGAGAGACATTGCCAAACATGGTGCTCAGAGACAGGAAGTCTCTAGTAGCAATGTACCTCCTAGGACGAGACCATGCCAGATAGCAGAGACAGTTCCAATGATCATGGATACAGCGAGTCAAGACCGACTGTAGCACAACTATGGTGGATCCATTATAGGAGGAAAACACATTATGAGACTTATAGGGAGCAGGCGTAGAAGTCCCAGTACATGAGTCGAGCTATGAGATGTTGAGGAAGCAGACATGGCAGCAGTTCTAGTGTATGTAGAGGCACTCCTGGAGAGGGAGGTAGTGCTACATATAGAAGGAGAAGATATTGAGTTACCTCCAAAGAAGGAGGAAGAGCTGCCTTCAGTGTCAAAGGGAGAAAATACAAAGGAGGAGTCACCTCTAGCTCTAGAGGGAGTGTTTATGTTTTTCATCTTCCTTAAACATTCATTTCATGAGGGAACCTCGATATATAAATTATGGTCTAAGATGACTTAGCATGATCAAAATTTACCTATGTTTTTGTGGGAAAAGGAATCCATGAATGCAGTGTATGTTTAGAATAGAAGTCCTCATAATACTTTGAGGAACATGACGCCTGAGGAGGCCTGCACCGGAGTGAAGCCTGAGGTTGGACACTTCAGGATATTTGGGTGTCCAGTATACATTCATGTACCCAAGGAGAAAATGATCAAGCTAGACCCTTCATAAAGAAAGGGTATATTTGTGGGGTACAATGAGTCTTTGAAGGCATACTAGATCTACATCCCTGGTCAAAGATAGATTGAGGTGAGTTGAGATGTTACCTTTGAGGAGGGGGTATCCTTTAATAGATCTAGAGGATCTCACATGGATATTGATCCAATTGATCCCATTGATCATATAGCTCCAATTGATGTTCCCAGAGATATTACAATAAGTCGGAAGAGACCTACATGGGCTTGTCAGACTCTGCATGAAGTAGAATGATATTCATCTCCTCATGGTACCTTCCAGTTGAGAAAGAGACCTCAGATATATTCATTTTATGTTGCATCTATGATTCACATCATTCATATTGAGCCTTCATGTTATGAGGAGGCAACTAGTCATCCAGTATGGAGAGATCTCATGATGGAGAAGTATCAATCCATCATGAATAATGATGTGTGGGATATTGTTCTGAGACTTGAGGGGAATTTTGTAGTGACTTCCAAACGAATCTATAAGATTAAACACACAGTTGACGAGAGCATCGAGAGACACAAAATGAGATTTGTTGCTAGAGTATTCTCTCAAGTGGAGGGAATATATTATGAGGATACCTTTGCTCATGTTGCTTGATACACTTCTATCTGAATGATTATTTCCCCTGCAGCATCCATGGGTTGGAGAGTACATCAGATGGATGTAAAGACAACCTTTCTCAATGGATATATTGAAGAATAAAATACATAGAGTAGCCATATGGTTTCGTGATACATAAGAAGGAGTCTCATGTGTGCAGGTTGAAGAAGGACCTGTATGGACTCAGAAAGCCACCTTGAGCTTGGTATGTGAGGATTGATGGACACCTGATGAGTTTGGGCTTCAAAAAAATTGTTTTCAATCTTGGCCTGTACTACAAGACTGTTAATCGTGAGTCCCTGATTTTGGTCCTCTACGTTGATGATTTATTCCTCACCGGTACATAGAGCCTTATCGTTGAATGCAAGTATGTGTTGGCCTCTAAGTTTGAGATGAAGGAACTTGGTATGATTCACTACTTCTTGGGACTAGAGGTGTGGAAAAGAACTGATGATATCTTCCTGAGTCAGGGGAAGTACATAGTTGAGATATTGAAGAAGTTTGGGATGTTGAACTTGAAGCCTGTGGCTACACCAATGGTGACAAACCTAAAGAAACTAAGTGTGTCTTCTTCTGATTCTGACGAAATTGATCTGACTCTGTACAAAGAGTTGATTGGATCATTGATGTATCTGGTTAACACCACACCAGATATTTGTTATGCAGTGAGTACACTTAGCCATTTTATGAGTCAATGGAGATAGAGACATTGGATTGTTTTGAAGCATGCGTTGAGATACTTGTGAGGCATAGTTGGACATGGTCTGAGATATACTTCCAGTATTGACATGAGATTGCAAGGATATACTGACTCTGATTGGGCAGGGAGAGAAATGGNGAGACCTCAGATATATTCATTTTATGTTGCATCTATGATTCACATCATTCATATTGAGCCTTCATGTTATGAGGAGGCAACTAGTCATCCAGTATGGAGAGATCTCATGATGGAGGAGTATCAATCCATCATGAATAATGATGTGTGGGATATTGTTCTGAGACTTGAGGGGAATTTTGTAGTGACTTCCAAACGAATCTATAAGATTAAACACACAGTTGACGGGAGCATCGAGAGACACAAAATGAGATTTGTTGCTAGAGTATTCTCTCAAGTGGAGGGAATATATTATGAGTATACCTTTGCTCATGTTGCTTGATACACTTCTATCTGAATGATTATTTCCCCTGCAACATCCATGGGTTGGAGAGTACATCAGATGGATGTAAAGACAACCTTTCTCAATGGAGATATTGAAGAATAAAATACATAGAGTAGCCATATGGTTTCGTGATACATGAGAAGGAGTCTCATGTGTGCAGGTTGAAGAAGGACCTGTATGGACTCAGAAAGCCACCTTGAGCTTGGTATGTGAGGATTGATGGACACCTGATGAGATTGGGCTTCAAAAAAATTGTTTTCAATCTTGGCCTGTACTACAAGACTGTTAATCGTGAGTCCCTGATTTTGGTCCTCTACGTTGATGATTTATTCCTCACTGGTACATAGAGCCTTATCGTTGAATGCAAGTATGTGTTGGCCTCTAAGTTTGAGATGAAGGAACTTGGTATGATGCACTACTTCTTGGGACTAGAGGTTTGGAAAAGAACTGATGATATCTTCCTGAGTAAGGGGAAGTACATAGTTGAGATATTGAAGAAGTTTGGGATGTTGAACTTGAAGCCTGTGGCTACACCAATGGTGGCAAACCTAAAGAAACTAAGTGTGTCTTCTTCTGATTCTGACGAAATTGATCTGACTCTGTACAAAGAGTTGATTGGATCATTGATGTATCTGGTTAACACCACACCAGATATTTGTTATGCAGTGAGTACACTTAGCCATTTTATGAGTCAATGGAGACAGAGACATTGGATCATTGTGAAGCATGCGTTGAGATAATTGTGAGGCATAGTTGGACATGGTCTGAGATATACTTCCAGTATTGACATGAGATTGCAAGGATATACTGACTCTGATTGGGCAAGGAGAGAAATGGATAGGAAGAGCACCTTTGGGTGTTGCTTCACTTTGGAATCTGCCATGGTTTCTTGGTGTAGCAAGAAACAAACTTATGTGGCCTTGAGCATCGTAGAAGTAGAGTACATTGCATTGAGTGTGGAAATCTGTGAAGCAGTGTGTCTTCACAAGCTCCTTGTATATTGATTTGGACATGTGTTGGATTCCAGTGTTATTCCGAGACATGGTGCATAGGAAGGAAGTATTGGTGCAATACCTTCCTACATATGAGCAAGTTGTTGATGCTCTTACCAAACCAGGACGAATTTCAAGTACTTCCATGACAAACTTGGTGTGGCAAAGAATGCCTCCCTCATTGAGAGGGATTGTTGATGTTTGCAGCTTCCTGAGACATTCTATCCCTTCACCATTTAAGAGTGACTATGATGCCTTGGAGGTAGTGCATTGAACCTTGGGGCACCTAGAGCTTCAAGTGTCTTGTTAAAATTTTGTTTTTGAGCTTGGCAATCACCATAGGATCCATATTTTACAATAGTTTGTTGATTAAACTTTCAATTTATTTCATTACTCATAGTTTATTTAGAGTGGTAATATATCATGTTCGGTAAGATTTAACTTGTGTTGACGGTATTCATGTATTTTACTTCCTTTCTTTCTGTATTTTTTCTCTTTTAAACCATGAAAACCAAGAGAACAAACTTCCTATTCCTCAATACTTTGACTAGAATAGATTTTGTTACTCATAAGATTTTTGGAGTGGTAATATATCATGATTTTGGAGTGGTAATATATCATGTTTAGTAAGAGTTAATTTTTTTTATGGTCTTCATGTATTTTTCTTCCTTTATTTCTAGATTTTTTCTTTTTAAAACCATGAAAACCAAGAGAACAAACTNGTGTAGCAAGAAACAAACTTATGTGGCCTTGAGCATCATAGAAGTAGAGTACATTGCATTGAGTGTGGAAATCTGTGAAGCAGTGTGGCTTTGCAAGCTCCTTGTATATTGATTTCGACATGTGTTGGATTCCAGTGTTATTCCGAGACATGGTGCATAGGAAGGAAGTATTGGTGCAATACCTTCCTACATATGAGCAAGTTGTTGATGCTCTTACCAAACTAGGACGAAGTTCAAGTACTTCCATGACAGACTTGGTGTGGCAAAGAATGCCTCCCTCATTGAGAGGGATTGTTGATGTTTGCAKCTTCCTGAGACATTCTATCCCTTCACCATTTAAGAGTGACTATGATGCCTTGGAGGTAGTGCATTGAACCTTGGGGCACCTAGAGCTTCAAGTGTCTTGTTAAAATTTTGTTTTTGAGCTTGGCAATCACCATAGGATCCATATTTTACAATAGTTTGTTGATTAAACTTTCAATTTATTTCATTACTCATAGTCTATTCAGAGTGGTAATATATCATGTTCGGTAAGAGTTAACTTGTGTTGATGGTATTCATGTATTTTACTTCCTTTCTATCTGTATTTTTTCTCTTTTAAACCATGAAAACCAAGAGAACAAACTTCCTATTCCTCAATACTTTGACTAGAATAGATTTTGTTCCTCATAAGATTTTTGGAGTGGTAATATATCATGATTTTGGAGTGGTAATATATCATGTTTAGTAAGAGTTAAATTTTTTTATGGTCTTCATGTATTTTACTTCTTTTATTTCTAGATTTTTTCTTTTTAAAACCATGAAAACCAAGAGAACAAACTTCCTATGCCTTAATACTTTGGTTATAATAGATTTCACTAAAAAAGAAGGAAATGCAAATTTTGTAGAGGAAAATTAATGAGCTAATGAGAGAAAACTTTGTGTTTTTATGCTTGTATCATGAATTTATATCTATGCTTATGCTTGCTTGAAGATTTGTAGAGATGGAAATATTTCTTATTTTATATTATTTTTTGGAAAAGAAAAAATCCATAAATAAACCAATGTAATTTCTAGCCATATTTGGTATGCTCAAAGAATGTGATTTTTATTCATGCTTTGGTTTTTCTAGGAGGGAATTTGTAGTTTTTATTTTTATTGCTTGAGGCATGTATAATTATAATTTTTTTGTTTAATTTTATAAAAAATGGGTGAAGAATCTTATTTCATCAAACATATTGGTTAATTTTATAAAAATTCGGTGAAGAATCTTATTTCATCAAACACATTGGATTGTTTGATAGATCTATGTCAAGGGTTTGCATATAATGTATTTTTCTTGTATTTCTTCATCCTTCAATGAACTTGTTGGAAACTAATTTGCATGAAAAATATAATATTGAGTTTTGTTAGAAATGTTTTGATGCACTTATTTTTTATTATGCTTTTCAATGGTGAGAACTAAGACAAATGATATGTACCTCAATTTTTTTATGATTGGCTTATTTAATTTTACACAAGAATTTGTTTCAATTGGTTTATTTAATTTCACATTCAAGAATTTGCTTAAATGAAGAAAAACAAAAGTTATCTGTTTGAATTTGACTAGAGAAGCTATCTATCAGGGAGGTCATGACCTTAAGGTTAGGTCTTCTCAAAACCCTAAGCCAACAACCTATGATTGTGGAATGAGCACTACACATATGTAATTGTATTGCTAGTTTATATTATATGTATATTTTACATTACTAGAGTTCTTCTACACACATGGACTTGACTTGGTTACATCATCCATACCTCACAGGAAGTAGGCTACCTATTGTGAAGGGGTGAGGTAATACCTCATTCCTATGAAAAACTAGTGAGCAAGTATTGGATGATCCCATGAGGTTAGTTCTCCCGGTCCCTAATGGATCTAGTTTTAGAATGTTGTTTTCATCCATCTTATTTATTCTATTAGTGTAATCTCCTATAGTCCATTGCTTTGAACCCTCTACTGGCTTAGTTTTTGTCCCATCTTGCAAGGGAATTGTTTTTGCCTATGATGCTTTATTGAGTGTGCACAACACTTGACTAATGAACCCTTCTTTCCAACACCATTGACTCTCCCTTTCATCCTTTTTCCTAGAGTCATGAAGTGTTACATTATTGAGGGTACCTTGTTAAGGAGATAGCATGCCCCTTATGTAGCACGTATACCTTAACAATGCAAGTATCTCTTTAGTGAACCTGATGTGAACCAAACTTCTAATTGTTGGGTTTTATTATTTCTTACATCCCTATCTTCACAGTTAGCTTCACTGCACATCCCTTTGGTGAACTTGATGTGAACATATATTCTCTTCACTTTGTTTCTTTTCAGCCTTCCTCTCGAAGAAGATGGAGAAGCTTAAGCGGATGCAGAATCAAGAACAGAATCGGAAGTGGACTCATAAGAATAAGAATATGGATCAGAGGAAGAAATGGATGCTTCTTCATCAGAGCAGAAGTGATGTTGGAAGGGAAGTAAGTTGTGGAAATCGTGCACCTTGTCTAGAAGATATGGATGGTAGCGGCATTTTGTTTCCGTCCCTATGGGGGGAGCCAGTAGTTGGTGTAGGATAGGAGGGTGAATAGGGCTCAGGACCTAGTCCGCCTTGCCTGCCTGCCTTCCTGTGAGAGCGAAGATAGGTGGCTGCARTACCGGATTTGGGATAATCTAAGTAAGATTGTCTCTTAGCCTAGGAATATAACTTATTAAGATGGTTGGTCTAGCGCCTGCCGACAGATTGAGGGGAAGAAAGAAAGGGGACCTTACCTTCGCTATCTCTTTGAGGGAACCAAATAGAGGGTGAGTAAGATAACTCTCGACCGGCCCCCCACCAAATAAGTAAATTGAGGAATAACCTTACCTAGCTAGAAGGTAAGTGAGAACCTTACCTGAGCAGAACTAAGTTAAGAAATTTTAGGACCTGTCGATTGAGGTTATCCCAAAATGCACTATAGATCTACGTTTCGTTTGTGTAGGTTATACCAAAAATGAGGAATGTTGAGGGGAATCAATATTAAGGAGAAGATAGATATGACGGCCCTTTCTTCCTTTTTCTCGCCTATTTTTCCTTGCTCGCTAATAAATCGACTAATTAGGCTCATATTTTGATAATCAATCTGAATGAAATGAGCTCGTATTCTATCTTTGTTACCTTTTATTTATAATGAAAACTAATTTGATCCATAGAAATGAGAAATGAACCTACTCCTTAATCAAATCGGAGCTGGGATATCTGTTCGATAAAGATGCAGATCTTGAGTCTATTGTCGAACTTGCCTTCCTCTCTGACTTATCACATTGGAAAGCGAAAGCGAAGGAGCGAATGTGAAGGCCTACTATTCTATTTTATTTCTTGCTATGAAGAGAGTACACTAGGGAGAGTACAATACGACTACCCCTCTATCTACTACCCCTTTGAGCATAGGCGATCTAACCAATTCAGTAGCAGTAACTGATAGGCGATCTCTACTACCCCTTTGCACTACTGAATATTTTATTCCCTCGCTCCCCCTTGAACTAGTTAAATTACCAGCTACTCAATCTAAGGGGGCTAGGTTATCACTTTAGCAGGCAGAGCAAATAAATATAGGTAGGTGATGACCTGGGTTTATTTTATTCTCTTGAGGCTAATCTCTTCTAATCATTCTTTTCATACGTTAATCTATCCCCTTCAGATTTGATATTCTTCGTTACTAACGAGATTATCCACTCATCTATTTCGTGATGATTTGGGTTCTATCTTAAATGATTTTGGGTTCTCGGGTCATGGTCCACTAGAATTTAATTCGAAAGTAAGCAACATTTAGCAATAGAAGGATAGGCAGGCGTATAAGCCCACCAGCAAGCCATCCACAAGGGACGGGTTATATAAAATACAGCTACTCCTTATGAGATTATTCATTTCTCTTTCCGTTCAGGCCGAAGGCGGTCTTTCTTCCTTCTTTGGGGTCAGGCCGAAGGTGCGGGATAAGGCCGAAGGCGGTGGCAGGGGGAAAGCGTAAGAACCACAAGTTGTGAAAGAAAAATGTGCTTACACACCATTTTTCCCCCTTCTCAGGGTTGTACCACATCGGGTAGATTAATTGTCTTTTGTTGTTAGACAAGCTCCCCTTTCCCTATTGGGGTCCTTCTAACGCCTACCTTAGTGAACACGGGTCTGGGCTATACATCTCTTGACTCCCGGGCCCAGCGTAAGTGA
>JZKD02S2092400.1:409078-434661 GCA_000966675.3 Picea glauca | reverse complement strand
TTTTTATTAGTTGTTCTAGTGTGGGGAGAGATGGATTTAGTGGAAAGATGTAGGGTGGATTGGCAAGGACATTAAATGGAAGATGCACTAAAAAATTGGTTCTAGAATAAAGATATGAAACCCTTTAAATATCTTATTTTTGTGGTTGTGGGGGGAAAATGATTAGGTTATAATTCAAATATCTTTCAATATAGATATATCCCTTCCTTCCAATGTGCATCTTGAATCCAGGTGGTGTTTGGAAATTTCATAATTTTCCCAAAACCTCAGAAGGCTAGATCATTAATACATTCTTAAATGGATAAATCAATAAGATGGGGTTATTTTGATGGACCTGGAAAATAAAAGGGTTTTGAGTGTGGTATTGGGGGCTACGTTTTATCATTTATGCGCATTTTTTGTTAAACAAGGTCTTGGCATGGGATCAAACAATTATTCATAACGTATGCCATTGAAGCTTCTTTTGAGGTTGGTAGGGGATCAAGGTATCTCATAGTTGTAAGTATATGGGGAATTTGAGGTGGTTACAAACTGGATGAAGGGTAGTTATAGCCTTGGGAGTATGTTATTGCATCCTATTCTAGAAAAGGTTAAAGGAATGGCTTCAATTTTTTCAAACATATTTTTTCATCATATTGTTCAATAGATCAATACTCAGGTGGATGACTTTTCAAAGGATGGACTATTTATGGGAGAAAATTATGTTCTAGTCATAGAGTTCCAAGGAGGTATTAGATATGTTGAATCTCAATTGTTATTACATGCATAAAATATTTCTTTTAAAATGTGTTGTAGGAAGCATAAGATCTTGGGTTAATATTGTTCATTCCCAAAAATATTATATCTTTGTTTCTATATGGATTTAATGATTTCAACAGGTGATGTGAACAAGTGGGATCTTGTAGAGTCTCTTTTTGTTTGTAAATTTTGGCTAGATAGAGTAATTCCTTAGAGTTTTGGTTCTTCCATATTGTTATAAGGAAAATATTTATGGCAAGGGGTAAACCACAATAGACGGAACGACACCCATAAATCAACTCTAAACTCAAGTATGCTAGACAAATCGAAATCCTTATAAGAGAAGGGTAAAATCCTACCTCGTCTAGACGTCTGAAGAAAACCATGGTTGAGCTGACGACCGAAAGCTTGATGTTTACAAATTGTCCTCAACAATCAAGATATACAAGCATATAGAAATTATATAGAATGTTAGAATATAAACTAACATAATCCATTAACATGTATAACAAATATTCTCATGGAAAGTTATGTAAATATTTGTGACATATAATTGGACGAGAAAAGATTATTTCTATTAATGTAATCAATAGAAGTACATAGGTGAAAAAAAATTGTAATGGAACATATCAAAACTGAGAAACTAAGACCCTCCAGTTGGGCCTTCACCACTTCAATCCTACACGAAGGCAAGCTCACAAGTAGTAGGAGTAATTGAGTTTCTTCTTCTCAAGATAGGAAGATCTTGGGGTTTGAACACAAGAAGTTCAGACTTTCAAGGACAAAGGGATGTTGACTCAATATGAAGTGAAATTTATCCAGAGTTTCTTTGCTCTCTATGATGTGTGTATTATCAAGTCTTCTATATGGCTAAATTTATAGCCTCCAAATGGAATTGAAGGGTCAAGTCAAAGTGTTTCCAGTATATGGAAGGTCAAATATCATGGATATCATGACATGGCATGGAAACCCGAAATATTTTTAATTTTTGAGCAAAAACCCCAATGTACACAGGCTATAATGGAGCAAACTATGTATACACAAGTTGTCTTACTGTGGCCCACTTATATGTGGAAAAGTTTGAATTTTCAACTCTAGAATGCACAAAAAGGGGGAATCTTGAGTCTGTAGAGGGAAATGGAAGGCCGTCAAAGCAAGACGCATGGAGTGTGGGAAAAATTTCTATAACAGATTCCCCCTAATGTGTGAGGTTAGAGGAGAAATCGTGATGGCCAAAATACATTATAATTCCCAAAAGTGGAGTAATGAGGACCCAGCTGGAAAAACTAGTTACTCATGAGAATATTACAATTCATATTGACTCTATACACATGGATGCTAATATGGATTACACTACAAATCCATGTGGATATATAAAAAATAGTTGTTCATGGCCATGAATAGGCAATACAAAGTAGACATATGCCATAGGCTTTCATAGTCATGAACAAGACACAGTGGAGTCTAGTCTCAAAATCAATTGAATATATATGTATACAATGGATTACAATCTGATCTTCCATGATCATTGAATTCATATAGGTATCGGTCCAATGAAAGACAACAACATATATGTGATCTTGATATTGTGAAATGGAGGTCTTCTACACTATGTGTTGAAGGTGCAAGTATACATCATGTGAATAAAGGATTTTAAGTCGAACACAATGAGACTTCATTTGATTATATCTCATTGAGGTATACCATTAACAAATGTGAGACAACCCACCGATAATGAAATTAGGTGTCAAGGAACCAAGTACATTCAACAAGTGTGAATAAGGGTGTTGAGGTCGAACACTTGAAGAATCCATCAATCATGAGACATTAATTTATTCCCAACTTTCAATGGTGGGAGAACCTTCCACTCATGACTACAAGACTCTAGGTACTCATTATGACTCTAGATATCGATTCCAAAATAGATGATATGAATTCAATGGAAGGAGACTCGCTGAAAGGAGAGCATTAAGGAATCTATCATCATCCAGTGCGAGGTACAAAGCAATATCTTGGTGATTAGGAAGAGCCCATATGAGTAGGATGTTCATGAACCAATGACCATGTGTGTCTCTTGTTTGCACCATTTGCAATTAGTACACAAAAGAGACCCTTTGACTAGCAGCCAATAATGAAAATTGTCGACAAAGGAAAGGAAACCACCATTAGGTATAATGGAATCCAAGAAATTGTATGAATCTGAATGTTTGAATAGATTTTGTGTCGTCGAACACAAGGGAAACCCCCCAGTTAGCGACCAATGGAAATATGTCATTTATTGGGTTCAAGGTCACCTACCAATGACAAAAGTAGGCCCAGGGTGCAAGGTAGGACAACAAATTCATGTGATTTTTAGGTTTACTTGTAATGGGATGGATGAAATGAAAATTCAAGAGTTCTGAGGAATGGTTGGCATAGGCTTATACTTCCTTTGAACAAGAGAATGATATAGATGAATAACTCAGGAAACATAGACTTAACATTGATCATTGACAAAATTTTGTGATGCAAGAGGCATCAACAAACTCTCCATAGGGACTAGAAGAACAACTAGTAAGAGGACTAGACTCTAAGTAACGAATTCATATTCCTAAGGACATGTTAAACCAAAACCTTGAATGAAATGGACTCAAGAATTTGTGTTATGTTCAAAGGTGACACGACTCTTGCCGATAGGAGATAATGTTCTTTTCCCATCTGTCTATTTTTTTTATATAGTCAAAGAAATGTTATGATACAAGAGAGGAAACAAGTGTCACGAGTAAGAAATTGGTTCCAAGCAGTGAAACATACCTATGCTCAATGTAGGGAAATGGATGTGGGGCATGGACACTTGGGGGGATGTTTCCTCTATGGGTAAAGGTTTGTCAAGTTGTAAAAGATATATAGAAGGAATTGATTGGCTAATGCTGAGAATCGTTGGGGAAAAAGGCTTATAATGAGAAAGAAGGATATGACATTAGGCTCAAAAATGCAAGAAAGGTAATGGGATGCAATTACAACTTAACTCAAAAGTGTCATTTTTCATAGATTTAGTCCCCTAGGCCCAAAAAAGTATAAAATAATACCCAGGAGAACTCTTCTAGACAATGGTGACTAGAGTATTCATTTTTCATAAGTAACCTGTTTGGTCAATAAAATGGTTAAAATTATACCAAAATAGATGTCCTTTCAAAGCCATTTAACAAGTGTGAAAGAGATAAGTTCACTCGGCAATATTTTCATTTTTTCGGGAGTTGGAAAAGAGCTTAACAAAGACTCGGCGGGAATCCCATAATTAGTGGTCAGAATGAAATTAAGATCAATGCAAAGTCATATCGGGACTGTAAGGGACTTCCAGACCTATAGAACTTCCAGACCTATAGAGTAACTTCTACATGGGCACCAAATGAAAAAAGTGTTCTAACTAGGGTACCCATGTTTGGTAAGTCTCTACCATTTAATAACGACACTTCGAGTAATAGAAAAAAGGTTTTGTGTTGCTAAAAATTGGGTTTGTACCTATGGCATATGAATTATGGTCATAGGATGATGCAAAAATGCAAATCGGGTTGAAAACCTACCTTATATGCTAGTGATGGTAAATACCTTCCAGAGGCACGAACAGGCTGAAGAATGATGGAAATCCACGAAACCCTAGACAAAACCACTTCAAACCAAGTCTTATATTTCTCTATTAGTCCATATGGTTTCAAAAATTATGAAACATAGGGTAAAAACTGTATAAAGTGGATGAAATTTTTCTACAAATAGTAAAAAACAAAAAATTTACCATATCATTTGAGTTTTTCACCCACATAGTGATTTTTAGGCCATTTTACCCATGATATTCCATGGGATATTCTGGGAGATATGACCGATGGAATTGGAAACCTTCTGGACCAAGTAATTTCCCATCCTATCCTCTTCCATTTCAATGGTCTAATTTTAAGATTTAGTGCTCATTTTTTTAGAATTAGAGGTTGTAATGTGAAAACTAAGGTGTACGCGGGTTGTAGTTCATTGGGTCGTGTACACGACCTCATGTACGTGGATGGTAGGTCATTGGTTCATGTACATGAACTCATGTATGTGGGAAAGGAAAATCCTACCCGTGTATATGAAGCCCTATATGTGACTGTCATAAGGGTAGCCCGCGTACAACTCCGTGAGCAATTTTTTTGATAAAAATTACTCAAAATTTGATGTTTCCTATACAAGATGGTGATTGAATGGATGGAAAGTGAGAATGAAGATTTTTATGCTATAGTATAAATAGATGTGAGGGCCCAAAAATATTTTCAGATATTTAATCTCTATAAATTTCGGGCCATAAAAGGGATGAGGGCCTAAGTGAGGTTGCTCCAAACATTGATAAACTATTGGGATCCAAAGACCAACGCATTCTATCTTGATGGGAAACCATTGAGAATTGAAGTGTATGATATCTACTTTATTATAGGGTTTTATCATCGAGGCAAAGTGGTGAATCTCAAATCTCGAGGGGCTAGAGGTGGGAGGACTATGGAGGACTACATCGCCACCTAATTCGTTGCAGGTACAGAGAAAGTGGGGAGCCAACTCCCTATTAGGGGGATTTAGAACCTGATTCTAAATATTGTCGTCCTAGTACTCACATGGATATCAGGATCGACCTCATTCCATCAGGCATCAAGGATGTTCATGTTCTATTTTGTGGAGTGTTTGAGACCCACAGTTTACGATTGGTGCACCTCACTATTGGCCAACATGAAAATCCAGTTGACTGATTGCAAACTCGGTAGGATGAGTAACTTCGGGTTTGAATCCATACTGTGTATTTTTTTCTTCAAGAGAGTTCCATATCTGAACCCGAGAGTAGATATTACTCCACATTATCTACGTGATCTAGCTATGTCACGGTGTACTGAGGTGATCCAGCAGCTAGGAGGTGGTAGGGTGCCAACCCCCTACAACAATGAGTTCTTCCACAAGTGGAGACAACAGATCATTGTGATCGGTGACTATCCTTATGAGGGGATATACTACCGAGGGGACCGAGACATGCAATTTACACCGAGATCCACCTTTGGAGATATTGGTGAGAATTGATTTTTATATATTTCATTTTTTTATGTTTTCCATTTGATAAGTGAAAAGAAAAATGCAAATATTTTTGTATGGTATCATGTATTAATGGTCATTTATTTTACACATACGTAGGTCCATGATGACCAAAAAAATATCCACAACATCAGTAGAGGCGGCAAGGAGATGATATGGTATGCGGGGACACAGAGAGATTTCTCCAGAATGTGTAGGGAAACCTATTCCGTTTAATGCACAGGGTTCCTATGGTCTAGGTGGAGGATCTGCCAGAGGTGATGCAGAGGCAAGTGGTGGGTGTACCTCATGCATAGGTGAGGCTATTTTAGCTTCTTTAAAATTCCATAGTGTGCTATCATGACATGCATCTAGGACCTCATGCATAGATTCCATGGTTTTGTGATGTACTAGCCATATATGTATTTTAGGGATACAAGCCCAGTTTTGTATTATGACACCATATGTTTTGGACTAGAAGGATGAAATATAAAAAATATTTTGGGCTTTGGCTTTACTTGCATATATTAAAATGGATGACTGTATGAATGTGTGTTTTCTTTACTTAGTTATGTGAAAATTTTCAATCTAAATGTAATTAGTATATGCATCGTATACGTGATTAAAACTTCTAGGTATATGATTTTAAGTAATAAAATAAAAATATTGTTTCAAAAGTCGTACCCGAAGGAAACGTCAAAGTAGTGTAGGATCTTTGACATGGTAATTTTCATTTAATTGACATACAAATAACTAGAAATCTAGGTGAACTTCTAAATATCGAACACCATGTTAAATGGCATCACGCAATAGATTTATAATGGTGTTATACTCAGCACATTGTTCGTTGATGGCTCCAGACAAACGCCACCTAAAGACACCAGTTGTCCCTCGGGTGAATAGTTAACCCAAGCGGTGGAAGCCATGTTCCGAGTATGACGACTGGCACCGTCTGCGAATCCTAAGAACATCCAAGATTTTGTTGACATCTTCCAACCAAGGGAAAACTCAATAATAAAGTCAACGACATGAAATAATAAAGTGAGAAATATATACACTAAAATACATTAGTATACAAAGGCCATGCTCGAGCTTAGAGGCTCAAGCATAATACCTTTTAAGGTAGAGCCCATTTTTTGGCTCATCCAACACATTCCTTCATAATCCTCTAACTCATAGGCTCCTTTTTCAAGGACAAATATCACAATGTATGGACTGTGCCACATGGGATTAAACTTTCCTTCCCCCAATGATTCTTTATCTTGGTCATAAAGAAGAACCAATTCACCCTTAGCATACAGTAGGGGACAAAAAGACTTATTGTACTAGACCTTAAAACATCGTTTATTTTCCTCGATGGACACATTGGAATCTCGACGTTTCTCATCTTGCTTCTCTAGTGTACGATGCATTATTATAGATTGATCGTGTTAGGTAGTAGCTTGACTACCAACTTAAGAGAATGGATTTTGCATTCAATAGGAAGGATCGACTCCACTTTGTGAACTAACTGAAATGGTGAGAAACTAGTGGAAGTATTTATTTGGGTTCATTATTCCCATAGTGCAGGGTAAAGCATCCAATGGCAGTTAGATTTATTATGCGTGAGAGTCTTTTGCAATATCGTCTTTAGAGATTTATTCACGTCCTCTACTTGTCCATTTTCCTGGGGATAGTAGGGTGATGAATGATCGTGTTGAAACCCCAGTATAGATTCTAACTATGTCATCATTTCATTCTAGAAGTGACTACCATGATCAGTGACAATCTCCTTCAGGATTTCGAACCGAGCTACAATCTGATTGAATACGAAAAATGTTGATGTCTCACCATCGGATTTAATGGTAGGCATGACCTTACCCCATTTAGTAAAATAATCCATGGCCACAATAATGTGATGATGTCCCCCATCCGATACTTTGTTGAATTCCATGAAATCCACCCCCCACTTAGTAAAGGGACCGATGGTAAGGACTGGGTGCAGAGGGGTAGGGTGCGAGCATATCTTACGAGTGAACAACTAGAAAGGGTGACACTTCTTGACTGCTTCAACGCAATCTTTAAAAATTGACGGCCAAAAATAACCAGATCACAATATATTTTGGGATGTCGCAAGACCGAATAAGTGACCACCACATCCCCCACTATGGAATTCATTTAGAACATATTCAACCTACTTGTGATTCAAACAACAACGCAAACTAGCATCCACCCCTTGACAATACAATCTATCGTCGATAATGAGGTATTTTTTGGCATGATTGCGTATACGTAATTGCTCGTCTCTCGAAATATGTTAGGGAAGATTAAGATTTGGAAGATAGATTAGAATATCTATGTCTTATGGGTCTGAAGAGGAGATAAGTAATATGTGTCCATCCATGAATGAATCATCATGAAAAATATGCTCATTCTGCTTAGGAAAGTTTGACATCAGTTCTGGAAGAACTAGCGACTTCTTTGATTTCATGGAGGAAAAATCAATATCAAATTCCTATAGAATCACAATACATTTATTGTATTTTCCCCCTATGATAGGCCTTGTAAGGACATATTGAAATGGATTGATATCAACAATCACGATAGTCTTGAAGAGTAAGATATAGTGACGTAATCTCTAAACCGCATGCACGAATGCTAAGTCTAACTTATCTATGTGAGAATACTTAAGTTCAGGGCCAATTAGATTTTGGATAAGGTAATATATAACATGCTCATGGAGCTTGTCATCTTCCTGAACCAGAACCATACAAATCATCCCTTCATACGTGAAAATATAAATTAGGAAATCTCTACCATAGTTTGATGGCTTCAGTAGACGTTTCGATACCAAGGATTTCTCAAAAGCATCAAAGGACTCCTGGGCTCACTCATCCCATATGAACATAGTATCCTTTTTCAAGAGACACATGAAACCCTTAGTTATATTGGCATAGTTAGCTAAAAAATGATGAAGGAAGTTAGCCTTCCCCTGTAAACCCTGAAGTTGTTGAATATTGCATGGGGGAGGAAATCAAAGTATTGCCTCAACCTTCATAGGATCCACCATGATCCCATGCTCAGAAAATATTAATCCCAAAAGGCAGCCAAACCTAATGCAAAAGATGCATTTTTGAGGGTACAATTGGATGCAATAATAGCAGCATATTACTAGTCGAAGGTGAGTCTAGTGATCAACCCTCTTGCGAGAGTGAGCAGCGGGATCATCTAGATAGGCTTCGACAATATGCTTAAGATCATAAAACACGAAGGTCAGGGAATGTTGAAAGGTTGCTCCGATGTTTTTAAGACCGAAAGACATCTTATGGTATTAAAAGGTACTCCAAGGACAAATAAATGTTATCTTGTGTTGATCCTCAGGTTTAATTTGAATTTGATTATAACCCAAAAATCTGTCCATAAAAGAAAATACTTCGCTTCCCGCACACTCATCAATAATCTGATCAATAAAGGAAGTGGGAAAGTTATATTTAGTACACACTTTATTCAGGTCCCTAAAATCCATACATACACGGACGGTTCCTTTCTTCTTATCTACAGGAACGGGGTTGGATACCCATTCGGTCAAGGAAACCATGTGGATGAAGCCAACATTGAGTAGCTTCTCCACCTCTAGCTTAATAGAGTGGGCCTTCCTATGATTTATAGCTCTAAGTAGTTTCCAAACAATTTTAGCATTCAGGTAAGTTTTAATTTCATGTTCAACAATACTGAGGTTGATCCCTGGCATATCTTCATATGACCAAGAAAATGCATCTCGAAATTCCTTGAAGATATCAATGTAGATATGAATTTCTTCAGGCGAACAATCGCACCAATATATAAATTTTTTATTTTACCAGGGGTTCGAGAGATGTCAATTGTGATAGTAGGATAAATGTTTGTCATGTTTCCTTCAACATATATACCATGTGTATCTAACAGAACCACGAAGTCATCGACCATCTCACTCAAGGTGGACCTAAACTCATCATGTCCAATCCATTCAAGCTCCACGAGAAAATAAGGTCTATGATGAAGGTCATCCCAAGGCCTATCCAAACCAAACATGGCCTCTATGATGGATTCATCTGAGGGTAAAGTATCATGGAGGCATTCATGCAATATATATGAGTGTGCAACCCATATGGGATCCACCTCTTCCATCCGCGAGGAGGGAGGATCTAGGTCTGCAGTAGTTTCTAGTATAGCCTGATATGCAATTTCTACTACAAACAGTGCCATTTCCATCCCGATGTGTGAATGACCTTCATATGACATAGCCGAAGAAGGTAGGGTCCATGGGTCATTAAGATATGAGGTATGGAAAGGAAGATACCTCAATGATGATGAAGACTCACTGGACATGGCATTAATGTGTGAGATTGGTGTCGAGAAATTGAAAGTTCCCATCAAGGGGGAGTACATTCTGACACCAACGTTCTCGATTATATGATGAGAATTATCAATAATGGGGACAGAAGGTCCCACTAATGCGCAAAGGAAAATTGTTCGATCGTCACTATCTTCCCTTCATGAGGAAAGCATAAAATGCGGAAAACCGGCGACACAATGGTTGTCATAGTGTAAGTCCAATTACACCCCAGTAAAAGATTGTAATCGAGAGGCACATCAACCACCTAGACCACGACCTCCATGGTCTTTCAGCCTAAATAGACCGGGAAAGTGGAAAGGATATCATGGGGTCTAAAAGAACGTGCACCAAATGTAGTTAACATGCTCAGGGATTGGAAAAGTGGCGGAGAGCCAATGGATTTCCAAAAATATAGAGACATGACGGACGTCGAATTGCCTTCATCAATGACCATATGATTGATGGTGACATTCATACCCTCCACATGGATCTAAAAGGCCACCTGGTAAGTAAAGAGAGGATTGACATCCGCACCATCGAACTTGACATCCTTTGAGCCACTTAGGTTTAGAGGTCCTAAAGCAGATAGCAAATCATTTCTCTATGTGGGACACGTCTAGAGCACCTCCAAATCTGACATCGCACACATCATTTGGCCCAAATTCTCGACAATCGAGTAATTTTCGACAGCTCTGGTATTAGGATTGTGGTTAGAGCACTTAAGGACTCCTTTCGGAATACTAGGCAGAGGTTATAGCTTATCAATCTGCAAAGGTGTTTCCATAGGAGGAGACTTTGGACCTACAACGGGTTTCAAAAAACCATAATCGTAAGCTCGAGTGGCTATATTAATCCCTGATTTAACCATATTGATGCATAGATGGCCACCATCATGTGTTGAGGGGTTTTGACTTCCACTCGACGCATTTCCAGTGTTGTAGGATCATGAGGTCATATGTTGGTTATGTGGAAACGATTTAGTCAGCACTGTAGGTTGTTGCATTATGAGCCTCTAGGCTTCCTCAATTTTGGGGCACAAGTGGGTAAGGTGATAATCTTTAAAAAGTTTACAAGGAAACTTCACCTTCCTCTTTTCTTCCTTTACCACACCGACATTATTATTAGTTTTATCATTATTATTTTCGTCCTTGTCTTTATTATTTTTATTATTCTTCCCACCCTTAAGATTATTACCACGACCTTTCTTCTTGTTCCCTCTGGGTTGTTGGCTACCGTTTGGGTTCATCGATTGTACAGAATGCACATCCATTGACTAGTTAGGTGAGGACATAGTAGTATCTTGTCCTGTTGTAGACGGGTTAAGACAGGAATATTTCAGTTGGTTCATCACGAGGTCTATAGTATTATCATTTGTGGATCCTATGATGTCATCGGCATGAGACCCAAGATTTTTTCTAGGATCATAATTCGACCGCGGTGCGTCAAGGATAATTTTGTAAAGCATCCTAGACTGAGCATATATAAGGTCCATTTGTTATAATTTTAAGATGACCTCTTCCTCAAATGTTACTATGAATGTAGAAACATCCTTCAAAATATAAGGCAATAAGGACTTGAGGAATTGTTCCAACATAAAATATTTTGTCTACGCCACTCTTGAATATGATTGGATATGTGGGTGGCCTTATCTTGATGAAAAGCCGATAAAAGTTCTATGCTGACATCATAATGAACTGGAAATTGGAAGTGGTTGAGAAAAACTAGGACCATCTGATTGAAAGTTCCATAAGTTACCTTAGGTACTCGATGTACCACTTTGTGGCAACCCCCATAAGAGTGCATTGAAATAGTCTCAAATGAACAGAATCGTCATTAAGGGAGTTAGATGAGCACCATAGGTGAAAGGAAATCACATGAGAACTTGGGTCCTCTCCAGTCTTTCCCTCAAACTTTGGAATGTCAGAGGGAATATTGGTAGGGACAAGGAGCCATGATGCATCGTGACACACTGGGTCATTCATCAATTTTGACAAATCTGACAGATTCAACGTGGCCAGGAAAGGGAGTCGAAGTTGCAGCAGCTAAGCCCATGCTCTCGGGAAATATTGGTTTTGAGAGATCGCGAACCAACCAGGGTTATTTTATACACCATGGCCATGTCCGATAGTATAATATCCTCCTCCCAATTGATTCATAAAAGGTTGTAAGGTAACCATCCCTGAGGAAGCCACTTGCGAGGAGAAAGAGACATGATAAGGGTTATTCATGTGAGGATGTATGTTTCCCCCAGACGAAGTAACTTTGTGTTGGGGGTTTCCCATACCATAAAATTGACTCCCCCCTAATGAAACA
Organism: Picea glauca; assembly: GCA_000966675.3. NCBI lineage: Eukaryota > Viridiplantae > Streptophyta > Pinopsida > Pinales > Pinaceae > Picea > Picea glauca. The sequence continues at coordinate 422,195 of JZKD02S2092400.1, read as the reverse complement.
CCAAAGGTTAGAGGAAGGTTCGCCATAATAAAAAATTTCATGGGAATTCGCGTTGTGGAAGAAGGAATGACAGATAGGATATAAGAAGTAGAAAAACCTCCCATTTGAGCACTCCACCCTAGAAAATTGAAGCTAGGATTGGGTCTGGAGGAAGGAGGATTCAAAATTCCTACCATGGGAATTGGTTGAGGGATATGACCCCCACCAAACGAGAATGGATTATAAGAATGCATCGTGCCCCCATACCCAAAACTATGATTCGCATTAGACATCGAAATAAAGGATGGCAAGTGTGAAGTCATGTCTAGCATACCAAATGAGAAAGGATTAGAGGCCCAAGGCATTGAATGAGTACTATGATTAGGTGTATCTCCCTAGAATACAAAAGGATTTGTTTCCATGGGATTAGCAGAGACCACGGGTTGGGAAGTATTAAGTGAGGGATTCTATGGAATCCAAACCATCGATGATACAAGAGTCGAGGGACTCCACTAACTATAGTGGAGGTTGGAGTCGAAGTGCTTCTCTATACATTCATATCTGACTTAGTACTCATGGTAGGACGATCGAAAGTCTACAAGGCGGAGATATATGTACAATGTTTATTAATTCTACATCTTTTAGAAGGCGACTTCAATATAGGACCGAACTGTGGTGATTGATTCAGAATACGAAGAGACCAATGGGGAGGCTGGTATTTCTCCACGATGAATCAAAAAAATTTCCACAATACAAAATCCTAAGGACAACTAATAATCAAAGAGCATACTCCTAAATAAAACTAAATTCCAATGCACACAAACAGGATATGATGGTTGAAGGGACCTTTCGAACTAAAGAAGGTATGCCTCTGCCAAGAAGGGATGAGACTCTCGAACAATAGAGTGGAGGTAACATAACTAGTTATAAGGACCCTCGTAGGCCTCACAGTGCAGTTGGTTGGATTCCTCTGGAGAGAAAATCCTCCACAAAATCTGTGTGTTATTTGATCCCTATCTAACTTAGGGTACCTGCAGAATAACCCATGTAATGTAATGTCCCCATTTTTGGATTCCCTTATGTTGTAGTTTGGGATGCCTACCAGAGTATCCAATTGGGGGTGATAGTGATATCAGGAAGTTTTGAGGATTTTTATGGATCCTAACTTACATTATTCATCATATTTAATCTTCAGGATCCATTCCGCACATCTTGTCCTTGGTTTCGTATTCCGACAATTTCCGTAATTTTGGGTTCTTATTGAGAATATTTTAATTAATTACATTAAAGGTGCTATTTGGAGCCTGTTTCTTGAAGTAAAACCTTAGTGTAATATGTCATTGGAACCAGAACACAAATATTTATAGGATTGTATGATTAAAAGTGACTTTCAGTGGCAGGAGAAGCTATGAGGGTGAATTAATCACGTTTTGGAGTAAAAAGGATCGTTAAATTAATAAAGTGATTTTATGAATAAATATTAAAGATGAATTAAAATTCACTTGAATGTAAAAATGTGAAAGGGGGTATAAAAGAGATATTGGGTCTTCTATTCTCTCATTATGTTGATTAATATTTTGATGGCTGTTTTCTTAGCTAGAAATCTCAAGGTACTTGAGGATTTTGAGAGTTGTGAGTGAATAAACCCTAGATATTAGCAAGGAGGTGAAAGATCCCTCCGTTCATTGTCCAATCTTGTCCAAGGAGATGAAATATTCCTCTCTCACCATTCTATTCAGCTACAGTTTTGGTTTATATAGTGGACGAAGGGTCAAGGTGAAAATCTGGATATTTTTGTAGAGAGGGTGCACTATGGAGGAGAAAACAATTCAATTTGGCCAAGGAAAGAAAGATCTGAATCCAAGGTCTTTCCAAGAGGGTTATACAACACCCTAGTGCATTTTCTCATCAGTCTTGGGGGAGTTTAAGCCTCATATTGATTTATTCTTTCATTGGGAGAATATTTGAAGGAGGGTGCACTGCAATAGTGAATCCATTGATTTTGGAAGGTCATATCTCTCAGTAAAGCTGATATACTCTTCAGTGGTGTTTGTAAGTCCCCGATATATAGATCTACAGCATTATCTAGGAGGTTGAGGGTCAGATTCCAAGAGACCAAAATCTTGAGGGTTTCTACAGTCTAGAGGGGCACAACACTGCCAGGTTCAGTACCAGATCTAGAAGAAGGGAAAGAAATTGATCGTTTTTTCTTGCATGAATTCATTGAGGGTCTAGGAAGGCTCCTTACTATCTCTTGTAGCACATGTTGAAGGAATATTTAGTCACAAAAATTGTATCTTTTATATTTCTCCCAGATCTGTGTATCTCTTGTTGCAGGTCAGCATATTTACTAAATAAAGGTCAAATCTGAAGTCTGTGACTATATTCTTGTGTACAATATTAGCATATTATTATTGTTGTTTTGTTGTTCCAATTTCCATCATTATATGCTGTGAAAACTTGTTAATCCACTCCATGCCCAAATCTGAAGGATAACCTGCAAAAAAATTAATAAACACAAAGCAAACAAACAAACAAACTTAAAACACCAATGTTCCTAGCAATCTTTCTTGGGAACATTACAATGGTATCAGAGTGAAGAGTCCTCCCTTCTTGAGGGTCTTCATGAAGGAGAAATGGTTATTGCAGAGGAGAGTATGTATTGTGATATGTAATATCAAGCTCTTAGTGATATATTTAGGGCTCAGGTAACATTCTGACAGTTGTATCCATCAAAAATCCTAGGCGAAGTAAAGATGATATTTCAGTATGGGCCAAGAAGATTGCAGAAGTCAATTATTGGAGAAGAAAAGTAGAGGAAAGCAGAGCCAAAATAGTTAGGAAAGTGGATACATACCACATTCTAGTGGATTGAAGGGAGCACAGATTGAGCCTACAACCATTAGGAGCAAGGAAATTTTCTATAGTTGAAAAAATCTTTGGGACCCAGATCACGGATGTAGGGTCAAGGGGAGAGTGCATTACATTGAGGTGCACTACGATAGTGATTATGAGGATGGAGCCTTAGATGATTCATTACATAAATCCCATAAGTCTAGTGACTCATGTGCATCTGATGGACATTTGGAGGGATAGAGATGATAGCACATGTGCTTTAGTTTCCCCATCAGACAGTTTTGAGGAATCAGCACTTCACCATAGTGGTGATACTTGTGAGGATTCAACTGTGTGAGCACCCGGGCATGAGGAGGGTCGGAGATTGGGTGATCCACCTTTGGATGTTGATATGAGGTAATTCATGGGGGATAATGAGCCTCCTATGGAGTTGAGTGTGACACATTCCTTACCTTCTCAGTCACCTATGATAGACATGACACATGAGGATATCAATGGAATTATGGATGCGGTAGAGTAGCTTTGTGTAGTGATTGAACACAAGGGACATGTGGATCTGCAAGCCCAGGAGGAGAGGATTGACTTGGAGATAGATGAATATATACATACTTATCAATATGGGGAGATTGAGTCACCTCTTTTAGGAAGTTCATTGATAGATCAGGTTGTGAAGACCGACATGTCAATAGGATACTTACTTTCGGGACTAGTCTACAGTGACAAGGATGCATTCCTTATTTTTCAGGATGGCCATATCACATGTATAGACACATCCGTATGGGATCTAGGTGTAGCTGATACTAGTAGGGTGAGTGCATGGGAGGATACAACTATACATATAGGATACAGGGCAGTTCATATTGAGGCAACAATATATGATGATGTACAGTGGCATATAATGGGATTCAGTATGACAACAGACAGTGAAAAGTGTGGTGCCTTAGCTCTTGAGGAGTTTGTTTATGGGGATTCCATTGTTGATATTAGCAGTGGGAGTCATGAGGTAGCACTTCAACAGGGAATTGTTCAAGAGTCACGAAATTTGGCAGGACAGTTGAGGCAGAGAGGACATGATCATGGAATCCATTAGACACATTGATGATACACATGCGTTGGTGGTAGAGTATTGTTGGAGGGACACAATGGCACATGATAGTTCATATGAGGATATTTCCATTAATTACTTTCAAACACTTAGGGAAAGAGTGATTGTGATGAGGACCGACTACCAGCAGTTACTTATGGATAGAGATTACCTTTTGGAGGTTGGAGAGTTGTATCATGGGGCGTTGCAGGAGAAGGAGACTGAGGTGGACCAACTCACTCATAATTTGGTGGGAAAACAAGGATTATTGAAAGGAACATAGTTATCCCTTCAAGAATCATAGTCCATATTAGAGGAGCTCCTTGAGGAGGCTAATAATAGATCCACTACATCAATCTCAGCAAAGAGTCGTATATATACTTTATCTACATCACTAGAGGATGTTGGTGGTTTGATATAGGAGCACCAATTGATGGAGGGGAGTGAGAGATACCCAGGATCACTGACGATTAGGGAGAGATGTGACCAGGAGATGCTTGAGGATGTTCATGTGTCACAGGGACCACCATTCATGAGGATCTCTGAGACAGTTAGTCCTACACATACCCATGGGGATTCCAGATCTAGGGGTATATATGAGGACACATCCATTTGGGTTCCAATATTAGTTTACATCCATGTAGAGGTTGGCCTAGTAGTACACCCAGAATGCATGATAATGCAGGAGGATACAAGATCTTGCATGAGTATACAAGGACATACATTGATGAGAAGTAGATCTCAACGGTATGCAGAGGTGTACAGTAGGATCCAGGGGGATGTGTTGAAGTGAAATAAGGATACATACTTGATGGAGCATAGATATTTACGTGGAGAGTGGTCCTATCCTTTAACAAAACACATGGATATAGGATATTACCTTCTTAATAGCATCAGACATATGAGTCATGATAGGGGGTGTGTGATTGACCATCAGTATGTGGAGTCACCTACTATTGTGCACAATGGCATGAGATTAGTGTGGATTCAGGGCGACTATTCACCTTGGATATTGGTGGATGAGTTTTTGGTCAAGCATTTATGATTAACCAATGCATATGATACTTCCTAGTCCTACATACAATTGCAAGTATTTTTTTTATCCTTCCTTGATACTTTCATTATATACAACAACATTGGAGAAGATATATATTTGCATGGTACATGGATATTTATTAGACAGAGACCTCCCGACATGGGATACTCCATTACATGCATCATGATAGGGGAGGTTCACCTGAAATAGTCAGATGAAGCCTTGGGCATGATGGAGAGTATCCTCATTCATGGGATAGAGGATATTTCAGAGGTTGATATAGGTTCAAAGTCTCATCGGGATGAGGGCAGGGAGCACAGTAGGACAGATGCTTCTGATGAGGACTATGAGGTCATTTGGCAGGATATATGGTCGCAGAAAGAAATGAAAGATATATTGAGGACCATACATGATGTACCTATGGTCATACAACTTTGACATTTTAGGACCTATCAAGAGATGAGAGAGAGACTCTCCTGGGAGGATCTAGAGGATGATTTCATGAGGAATATGGGGGCATGCTTGGTATGTATGTATCATGAGTCAATGCAGGTTTATAGTTCAGCAGGCACCAAGATATGTGGTATGGCACAATCATAGTTATTTGATGTAGGTTTTGGTACACTTTCATAGTGCATGGGAGTTTCTGGGACACTCATGATCGATTCCTTCCATTGTTGGGTGGATTTGAGTGCAAAGGGAGATGAGGATGTTATGTGGCAGGAGGGGTCTCCTTGGTTGAGGATCAGGTACATGGATAGATCATATTATTGGTTATCAAGGGATCAGGATACTACCAGAGGTGGTAGTTTGGAGACTCATTCAAGTGATGGATTCCTTGAGGGATGGATAATGTATTTATTTTCTCTATTGATTGGGGGTCTTCAGGAGACTCTTTTTGTTAATATCCTACAGGACTATACTTTGCAGGGAACTGCAGTTCCAATTTTTGTTTGGGATCCAGGGATTAGAGTGATTGGTAGTCTAGGGGTTGATGGAGTTGAGATCAGAATAGAGCAGTTGCCTGAGGATTTGAATGACGATCTAATGCACATTATTGTTCTACTCATCAAGAGCATTTTGGGGGCTTGTGTGGAAAGCACTTTGAAGTACCATGTTTTTATGGGAGAGTATTCATCTCACACAAGTGGATATGGGACCCTAGGATCATACAAAGTTTGATTCAACTATTTATTGAGGACGAGCAATATTCAGTTAGGGAGGACTGTAATGTCTCCATTTTTGGATTCTCTTATGTTGTAGTTTGGGATGCCTGCTAGAGTAGCCAATTAGGGGTGATAGTGAAATTGGGAAGTTTTGAGGATTTTTATGGGTCCCAAATTACATTATTCATCATATTTCATCATTAGGATCCATTTCTCACAGCTTGTCCTTGGTTTTGCTGCATTCTGATGATTTTTCGTAATTTTGGGTTATTATTGAGCATATTTTAATTAATTACACTGAAGGTGCTATTTGGAGCTTGTTTCTTGGAGGAACACCTTAATGTAATATCTCGTTGGAACCAGAACACAAATATCTACGGGATAGGATGATTAAGAGTTACTTTCAGTGGCAGGAGAAGCTATGAGGCCAAATTAATCACTTTTTGGAGTAAAAAGGGTCATTAAATTAATAAATTGATTTTATGAAGAAATATTAAAGATAAATTAAAATTCACTTGAATGGAAAAAGGTTAAAGGGGGTATAGAAGAGAGATAGGGGCTTCTATTCTCTCATTATTTTGATTAATATTTTGATGCTTGGCTTCTTATCTATAAATCCCAAGGTACCTGGGGGTTTTGAGGGTTTTGACTAAATAAACCCTAGAGATCAGAAAGGAGGTGAAATATCTGTATCCTCCTTGTCCAATATTTTCCAAAGAGGTGAAATTTTCCTCCCTTTCCATTCTATTCAACTACAGGTTTGGTTTCTTCAGTGTACAAAGGGTCAGGGCGCAAATATGGAGATTTTTGCAGAGAGGGCACACTGTGGAGGACAAAACTATTTGATTTGGACAAGGAAAGATAGATCTGAAGCCAAGGTCACTCCAGGAGGGCTCTAAAACACCCTAGATCATTTTCTCATCAGTCTTGGGGGGATTTAATCCTCATATCGATTTATTATTTAATTAGGAAAATCTATGAAGGAGGGCGCACTATAATAGTGAATCCATTGAGTTTGAAAGGTCAGATCTCTCAGTAAAGTTGAGATACTCTTCAGTGGTGTTTGTAAGTCCCCGATCTATAGATATAAATCGTTATAAAGGAGGTTGAGGGTCATATTCCAAGAGGCCAAAATTTTGAGGGTTTCTGTAGTCTAGAGAAGTGCAACTTTGTCAGGTTTAGTACCAGATCTAGAAGAAGAGAAAGAAATTGATCTTGTCTTCTTGCATGCAATCAATGAGGGTCTAGGAAGGATGCTTATTATCTCTTGAAGCACATATTGGAGGAATATTTAGTCACAACACTTGTATATTTTATATTTCTCTCAGATCTGTGTATCTCTTGTTGGAGGTCAACATATTTACTAAATAAAGGTCAGATCTAAAGTTTGAGACTATCTTCTTGTGTACATTGTTAGCACATTGTTATTGTTGTTTTGTTGTTCCAATTTCCATAATTATATGCTACGAAAACTTTTTAATCCACTCCATGCACAAATCTGAAGGATAACCTGCAAAAAAATTGATAAACACAAAGCAAACAAACAAACTTAAAACACCAATGTTCCTAGAAATATTTCTTGGCAACATTACATACAAGAAACCTATGTGGATACCTAGGTCAAGAAACTAAATTCACCATGGTATAACCAATTCTCAAGAGAACAGTTATAGGTCCGGCCCACGATATGGGCAGTGTAGAAAAACTCGAAATATCGAAAGCATCACCTCTCAAGGAGGTAAAGGCCCTAGTGAAACCCCCAAATACAAATAGAACCCCAAAAAAATCTTTGACGCTAGGAAGGTACTAGAGGGATATCTCTGCAACCAACTTTGTGTGACCTCGTGCCTAAATATGGTGTGAGCGGAGCCTCCCAAGGACACTAATTACACAATGGGTTTCACAACTCCCAGGTCAGACACATACATTGAGTTTTATAGCCTTGGAGAATTTTACTCACAAAACCCTATTCCAATGCCCTGGGTCCTACACTTGTTTGTGTACCTTGAAAAATAAAATCATTTCTACTCAATTTTAATTATTCAACGTTAATTTTAATGGATTTTTCTTACTCAAGAGGTGTGATCGTGAAACTGATGGTATAATGACTCGGCACATATAAAAAGAAGAAAATATAAAAACACTGCTAAGTACTAGTCTTGATTTTGAAAGATATGGTATGCTTCTAAATGTATTTCGTAGAATGAAATATCTACAATTTCAACAAAGTGCGATCTTTCCTAACATTCCAAAACTAATGTAATGTAGCCAAAAATGCAAATGCTCTGAATAAAATGCAAAAAGGAAAAATATTTTTGTATTTTCAATATAATGAAATGAAAATGAAAGGATTGAATTAACAACTTCTTAGGCGGACCCTACTACAAGCACAAAGAGACAAGTCAAGCAAGACACTAAGAAGCGACTACCCAGACTAGAATGCAAGGACAACAAATGAGAAAAATGACAAGAAATGAGTTCATCCAGAATATTTACCAATAACGCAGCTTCCTATCACTTTGTAGGCACTCAACAATTAGGACAGGGACCCAAGAAGTCTCAGCAACCAACAAAATTCACCCAACAAATACTAAACTCAACCAAAAAGGCTCAGAAGATAGTGTGTGCCACTGTTCAGGGAACAGAGGCATATGTATGCACCCTAAAGTCTGACAACTCAAATATGTATGTGATTGTCAAGGGAAAACCTGTGTATCCCAAAGAAGACACTTCCTGGGAAAGGGTTAGGATAAGAAAATCGGATACAAAGAAAAATAAAGGTTGTCAAGCAACATGTTACACAGAAACTCATAAAAACAGAGATAAATAAAGGAGAAAAATCACCCCAACGGAGTCTCTAGTTCTGTTACGAGGAAAATCTCTATGGCAAGGAGTAAACCACAGCAGACGAAACGACACCCAGAAATCAACTCTAAACTCAAGTATGCTAGATAAATTGAAATGATAATAAGAGAAAGCTAAAATCCTACCTCATCCGGACATTCGAAGAAGACCACGGCTGAGCTCACAACTGAAAGTTTGATGCCTGCAACTTGTCCTCAACAATCAAGATATACAAGCAGATAGAAATTATATATAATGTTATCATATAAACTAGCATAATTCATTAACATGTATAACAAATATTCCCATGGAAAGTAATGTAGATATTTGCAGCATATAATTGGACGAGAAAAGAGTATTTCTATGAATGTAATCAACATAAGTACATAGGTGACAAACTTTTGTAATGGCACATATCGGAACTGAGAAACTAAGTCCCTCCAACTGGGCCTTCACCACTTCAATCATCCACAAAGGAAAGCTCACAATTAGTAGGAGTAATTGAGTTTATCCTTCTCAATATAGGAAGATCTTAGGGGTTGAACATAAGAAGTTCATACTTTCAAGGACAAAGGGATGTAGACTCAATATGAAGCGAAATTTCTCGAGAGTGTATTTGTTCTCTATGATGTGTGTATTATCAAGGGTTGTATTTGGCTCAATTTATAGCCTCCAAATGGAATTGAAGGGTCAAGTCGGAGCGTTTCCAGTGTATGGAAGGTCAAGAATCATGGATCTCGTGAGCCATGGAAACCCGACATTTTTTTAATTTTTGATCACAAACCCCGATGTACACGAGTTGTAATGGAGCAACCTGTGTATTTGAAATCTATCTAACTGTGGTCCGCGTATATGTGCAAAACTTTGAATTTTTAACTCTGGAATGAACAAAAATGAGGAAACTTGAGTCTGCAAAGAGAAATGGAAGGCCATCAAAGCAATATGCATGGAGTGTGGAAAAAATTGCTATAACACATATATGTGAGATAAACACAAGCATTCTTATGATAGATGTGCAAAATCATCCTTGTCTATGGTTCTCTTGAAGACATGGATTTTGTCTATAAATCTGCTATTGTAAAGAATGTTGAATAAGCATGTTTAACTAATTACTCTTACCAGGGAATGTGAGCAAGGATGTGAACAAGTAGAATCATATAAATTGTCTTTTGTTTGTTAAAGTTTGGATACGTAGATTGTTGTCTCAAAAATATAGTTTGCGTCGTATGGTTAAGACAAGTATAAATAGGTATGAGATGGCAATGGACTATGGACTTATATAAAAGTTTTGTATATGAATCTATTGATGTAAGGAATGATAAACAAACATGTTTAGAATTCAATCCTTTTATTATATTAATAAAATTATGTGACTCTTTTATATATATATATATATATATGAGAGAGAAAAATAATATATATATATATAAACTAGGTATAATTGTTTTGTAATATATTCATTTAAAATTTAATTATTATTATTTATAGTAATTTAAAACTATAGTATTATTATTTATAATATAAAAATTATATATATATATATATATATATATATATATATATATATATATATATATATATCTTTATATTATATAAATTTTTTTATATTAATAATGTATTTTGTATTTTTATTAAATTAAAAATTATATAATTTAATTATAACCTTATTAAAAGTCAGAATAAAATACAAATAGTCAATTATCATCATGAATCGACTATGGACTATAACCTTTAAAGTATTTATATTTAAAGTTAAGTTAGTAAAAGAGTTGTTATAATAGAGTTTTGGACGATAAACATATATTACAATGTAAGGAGGTTTTTATCATTTATTTCTATGCACTAGGGATGTTTTTATAACTTTAGGTTTTACTTTGTAAGTCTAAAAATCTAGCACTAGGGATGTTTTTATAACTTTAGGTTTTACTTTGTAAGTCTAAAAATCTAAATAATATTCTAAGGAAAAATTTGGAAATCAACTTTTACTTGTAATGTTGGTGGTTGATGAATAACAAGTTATATTAAGTAATTTTTTTAATTATATAAAATAGTTTTTAATATATTATCTTAAAATTGTCTTAAAGATTAATTCAAGTGGTTATGTGAGCTAGTTCAAGTGATTATGTGAGCTAGTTCAAGTGATTCTAAGTCAGATGTAAATGGAGGATGTCACGGATTCAAATCTTTAGGGGATCATCTGTTCAAATCTCTTGTAGGTTATGTGAGCTAGTTCAAGTGATTATGTGAGTTAGTTCAAGTGATTCTAAGTCAGATGTAAATAGAGGATGTCACGGATTCAAATCTTTAGGGGATCATCTGTTCAAATCTCTTGTATTTGTATTTAAAGTTAAGTTAGTAAAAGAATTGTTATAATAGAGTTTTGTACACTTTCAAATGTATTACTAAATTCTTAATTTTAAGATAAACATGTATTACAATTTAAGGAGGTTTTTATCATTTATCTCTATGCACTAGGGATGTTTATATAACTTTAGGTATTACCGTGTAAGTCAAAAAATCTAAAGAACATTCTAAGAATAATTTTAGAAATCAACTTTCTATTTGTAATGTTGGTGGTTAATAAATAATAAGTTTCATTAAGTATTTTGTTTTTTTTAATTATATAAAATAGTTTTTTAATATATCATTTTAAAAAAAATTTAAAGGTTAGCTTAAGTGGTTTTAAGCCGGACGTGAGCAGAAAAAATCATGGGTTTGAATCTTTAGAAAGTCACAAGTTTTACTTGAGATATTACCTAAAATATATATATATATATATATATATATATATATATATATAGTTATATAGTTATTAATGTATTATATGAAAAATGGAATTTAACATATATGTGGGTTAGTATAATTATCATGTAATTTATTCTATTAACTTTTATAAATCTATTGTTATAATTTAAATTATATTTATTTATACATTGGATATATAATTTATATTTATAAAATAAAATTAAAATTAAAATTATATTTATTGATATATTAGATATATGATGATGATGATTAATATCCACTAAGATGAAATTGGTCTATCGGATCTTAAGAGGGTAAGTAATTACTTGTGATTCTTTAGAATTTTGTTTATGTGCTCGAAAAGAATTAAGAGAGGCTTTCCAAGATCACCATAATTTTGTTGAGTTAAGGGGTTAGGAAGGTTGGTAGAGTGACAAATATTTTGAAAATGAGATCTAACCTGGGTATAGGTTGGACAATCTAAGACAAAATGTTTTTCATCTTCAACCTTCTTAGTGTCACAAAGGTGACACACTCTTTCATCCCATGGCGTTTTAGGAATTGACCAACACCCAGTTTCACTAAGGAGGTCCTGAGAAGTTGNCTAACTCTTTATCACACCACATTTTCTCCTTAAATTTTGATTTGATGATATTTTTAATAGTATCTTTATTCTACAAAATGGTGTCTTCCATGATTCCCCAATAGTTTAACCAAGAATGGGCATCTTTACGCCATCTTCGCTTGAGTCGATAGTGGTTACAAATCAATTTTGAAGCAATTTTATGAATCCTCTTGTATTCCATGTTGTTTAAATTGTTCCTATATATTAGGTATCTATTCATAGTCGTTCTCTCAATGGGGGAGAGACTTGTTTCTAAGAGGAGGATGGGATAGGGCATATTTCCTTTAATTTTGATATTATAGGTTATAAAATTCTTGTGTATTTTCTCTATCTTTCTCCAAGATTCACGAGAGATATTACAACCCCAGACTTCACATCCATAAAGAATAACAGGTGTGACAAGAGTCTCAAAGAAGAGTTTATTCTTATCCCAAATCTAAAGATCAACTGATTTACAATTGCTTTCAAGCCCATAATAATTTGTCCATCCCCCAATAATATTTTTCTCAATGCTATAATTCCAGTTGAGCTTGTGGTGAATATAAATTCCAAGATATTTTTATGAAGCCAATTCCTCCAAGTTGTTGTTGTCATATACGAAGGTATCATAAGTGATCTTATTGGATTAATAATAACGACCTTAGTCTTATCAGTATTAGTAGTCATACCCATATTGGAGCAAAACTCCTTGAGGATTCTTAGTTGGTTTTCAATATCATGGGGACTCCTTGCCATAAGAACGATATCATTGGCATAAAAAAGAATATTCATGACTACACCAG